>MJUU01011274.1:211107-232214 GCA_002080025.1 Modiolus philippinarum
TGCCCCCCCCCCCCCATTAAAATCAAAAGGTTGCACCCTAAGGTACAGATCTGCATGTTACTTTTTTAATTGAACATCTCAGGACCATTGTGGCTAAGTTTGGTTCTAATTAGACTAGCTGATTCTGAGAAAAATAAATGTGTTTTTCATTAATTCTGTCAAACACCATTTTGGTAGAGACTACCTAAGAACCATTGTGACAAGGTAAAGTTCTAACTGGACTAATAGTCCTTTCCAAAGAATCTTATGTAAAACTATGTTCTTTGTTGGTAGCTGTTGGTGGCCAACATGGATGAGGAGATGTTGGATTCCTTTTATGAAAGGGACTATCTAAAGACCATTGTGACTTAGTTTAGAAGTAATTGGACGAGTACTATCCAAGATCTTTGAATGTGTTTTCCGTGTGGCCCAATGTTATACTTTGTTCCTTTATGCAATCCATTTTGAATGTGGTATGGACCTCCCACATATTTCTTTTAAAGGGTCTATCTGAGGACAATTCTTCAAGAGCCTGTATCACTATTCTTGACCATGGCCGACATAGAGGATACCTTTTTGGAAGAGAGCACTGTCGACTTAGTTTGAATGTGTTTTCTGTAGGGTCCAATTTTAAACTATGTTCTCTTCTAGCTGTCATATTGGATGAGAGGGACCTTCCAGATATATTTTTAAGAAAGAACTATCTTGAATCCAGCGTGACGAAGTTAAGTTCTAAGAAGATCTTTGAATGTGTGTTCCTTTACGTCCAATTATGTTCCCGGCTTGTGGTCATATCTTGTATTAAGTATGGATCTGCTGGATATAATTTTTAAAGGAGACTATCCAAGGGCCATTTTCCAACTGATTCAGTGGTTTTAGATGACATCTTAGAGTGAACAGTTCACAACAGAGGGACGACGGAGGATATATGCCAAGTGATGACAAAAGCTCACCTTCGATATGGCAAGGCCAGCTGTAAAGCATTAGACAAATTCACCTGATCCCTATATCATGAAATTGTAATGAATGACAATTCTTTTCCTCAATGTAATGCATTACATCCAAAAATAAGAGTAATGGTTATGCAACATTTGCTATGTAATGTAATTATATCATATTGTAAATAGAACTGAATGTTTCTAACATGCTTTTATTCCAGCTTTGTATGACCCTATATACAGTTCAGCAGCCCTTTTCACAAAAAAAATTACGATAACAAGAGGCTCTCAAGAGCCTGTATTGCTCACCTGGACCATGGTTAATACATTAATTCAAATAAACTTCTATGTTAAAGGGTCTCATTTTCAAACTATGTAAACAAACATTTATGTTATATGATCAAACTATTTTCCCTATTGCCTGTCATCTTGGATAAGGGATGGATCTGCAGGACACAGTTTTAAAGAAAATTAAGTGTTGTGCCAAAGTTTATTTCCAATTGGCCAAATGGTTTTAAAGAAGAAGATCTTTGAATGTTATCCAATATTAAACGATGTTTCCTATTGGAAGCCAATTTGCATAAGGTGCAGACTTGAGGGACATCTGTTTTTAAGGGGACCATCTAAGATGCATTGTGATTAAGTTTTATTCTAACTAGCAAAGTTGTTTCAGATAAAAAATTCTGTATGTGCTCTTTCCATACAGTCCAGTTTTTATTGTTCCCCGCAGATGGCCATGTTGGATGATATATAGGCACCAAAGTCACAATACTTGGTCAGCACCTCATAGCATCATACATGCCATGTAGTAATCAAATCCATCTGTGATTCTCGAGGTTAATGTCATCACTTGATCATCAAAGGCTTTATTTGACAAAAAAAATTATGCAGGCTATGAGGCCAAGAAACTAATAGTTTTCATAACGAGAAAGAATTGTATATCGATGGATATCAACTAGAGTTATGTAATTTCAAAATATAATAAACGAGCCTTTGTCGAATTTATTATATTTGAAATTACATAACGAGAGTTGATATCCAGCGATATACAATTTTTTCGAGTTGTTAAAACTATTTCATAATATTCAGTGCGGAACTACTGTTTTTGTTTCAAACAACATCACCGTTGCTAGGTAACGTTAATCACGGCCAACGAGATTTCACAGTGGTCCAATAAAAATGTCGAAAAAATAATAGCACGTCATGCATGATGTGTTATTACTTGATGCTCGACCAATGAAATTCCTGTAAAAGCGATTCAATAAGTTCATATCTAACTCCAGCTTGTACCACAGATTATGTACTACAAATAACTATTCATGCAAGGAACAGATAATAAGCGTGCATCATAAGAGAATGCTTGACTGTTAATTCATGTCAGCAAAGCATTTAGTACAGTGGCCAATCAAACACATCCCTGTAAAACAAAATATTTAATATAGAAAAATAATTGTAACATATAATAAGGTGTAAAGGTAAAAATTTGTACAAAAACACTGTTTTTGCTCTTAAGTATAAATGAAAATAATTGTTTTAACAAAGCTATAGCAGGGAATTTCTCTAAAGCTTAAAAGAGAAAAGTTAACCAAAGAAGATTTGAACACAGAATTTAAAGGGAAATAACCAATTAACCATATGGAATTGAAAAAAAATGGTGAAAATCAATCAATAACTCCTACGCAGGCCTTTGGATTTTCTTCAACATTTCGGAGTATGTAGATCTTGATGTGCTGAACATTATTCCAATTTACACTTCACCTCTATCTGTTGCAGTTTTTAAAATAAAAAATGCATAATTTTTAAAAAATTTACGGAAAAAGGGCTATTACTCTAAGACGGGTTTTCAGATTTTCTTCAAAATTGCAGAGCAGATAGATATTGGCATTCTCAACAATTTTACCCCATCAGATTTTTGATATCTGCAACGGTTTTCGAGTTATTGCCAAAAACAGCAATTTACCCCTTATGTTCTATTTTTAGTAACAGCAGCCATGTTGTTTGGCCCTCGGACTAACCGAACACATTTTAAAATCTACATACCCTGGTGATGACCCAGGCCAAGTTTGGATTAAATTGGCCCAGTGGTTTCAGAGGAGAAGATTTTTAAAGAAAAGTTTACGACGGACAGACGGACGGACAACGTGATGGCAAAAGCTCACCCTGGCATAGCCAGGTGAGCTAAAAATTAGTCGTAAGTCTTTAACATTTCATATTGACTTATGATTAAATTTATCGTAAGATATATTGTGAAAAGGACTGCAGGTATATCCAAGAACTTCACCTCAGGGATAATGCCAGTCAAGGAAATAGCAAACAGGAACTTAAATTACTCCTACGCACTATACATATAGAAGAACCATAATGGAAAAAAAATGGAGCTGGCATTCATAGTAATCCCCTAGTAGCAGAATAAATCTCATTGTAGCAGAATAAATCATCCCAAACACCTAAATGGATTTAAATAACTTGATGGTAAAAAAATCTCACTCTATGATTGTATAACAAAATACTGAAGTTACTGTGAATTTGGTCTCTGCATATGCAAATTTCCACATCTTATGTCTCTTCAGTGCAGATACAAATAAAAAAATTTGTAAATTAGTGGACCGAAATATGTAAAAGCTGAGAGAGAACAAATTACCATTAGGATCTAATAAGGAGGGCCAAATTTAACTAAGGACAGAGCTATGCAAGAAGGTGATTCTCCTTAGGCTTTAACAAAATTTTCCTAAATTTAGATAATGTAGGTACTCCAACGAAATTCGTAAGCAAAGTTTTCTGATTAATAAAATTTTTATTGCACAAATACATCATGATGACATGGTGCATGAAGACGCACGTTAAGTATTGTATTTAAATTACAATTCATACTTTTCAACTGCAAAGTTTCAAATAGATTCATGAATGCACATAAATGCACGGCAATTTTAACTTTTACTGGTTTTGCAGTTTTCTTGAATTTTTTTGTAGTTAATCTCAATTAGCGGATAAAGCGCTGCACCTCCAGATAATTTTGAACCAGTTTTTTCTTAGTTCTTAATAGAACTGGTAAATGCCAAGAGAAAAAATGCCTGAAGTGGAAAAATTGTAATTTTTTAATGATGCTAATTTATGCTTCATCTAAATTATTTTGGAATTAAAAGTTCAATTCTTATTATTGAAGCAGATAACTATCTTTTTGCGCTGTTATATTCATTGAATGCAAACATTCGATTTTTTAATTGGAGTACCTAGATAATGCATGTTTTCAAATAAAAACAGTTTTTGGGCTAGCACTGTACAAGTCATTTTTGTGTCCCTATATGTTACATTTTTGTATGTGTCAAAATGGCATGATGATAGAGTACAATGTAGAATTTATAAAAATTTAATTGTATATTTTGTTTACAAACACTAAAAATCAATAACAAAAACAATTTATTTGCTGATAGTTAAAAGCCATAATTGTCTTTTTTCTTTCTATTAGACACTGTTTTTCTTCTGACTGTTACTATATTATAATATGATCTTCTGTTGCAAAACAACATTCTTTTCAGCTATATGAATATAATATGGCTTTTCAATAATTCATTTCCAAAAGGTAAAAAATTATAAATTGATCTATTTTACTTATAAGATGTACAATGTATGTAGATAAATGCAATATTCATTCACATTCTTTCAATTTTCCTGTTTAAGACTCTTTATTTTGATAATCTGCAATTGGCATGTAGTGATACATCAATTAGTAAATCTTGCAAATATATAATACCTGATTATAATTTCAACTAAAGAAATACAATTGGCAATGATTGTAGCATTCGTGTCTTAGAATATTTTTAAAATGTTAGTTCTTCATATCCATATAACATTAAAACATCATTTTTGCCTTCAAATTCCCAAAAAATTTGTAATAAAAAATATGATGGTTACAATGCGGCATATTCATAGTGTAAACATTCAAAAATTAATATAGAGCACTCTTTTGTTTCTCTTGGAACATGTGGTTCATTTCTATAACTTGTTAAACAAATTTATAGTAACAGTGAGTAAATTCATGTAAACACAAAAGAATTGTCTCCCTTTAATTGTTAACAGCTTAGTTCAGGGCAAATAAGACGTCATTTTACAGTTCTCATTAATATTATACAATTTGCTCAAAAGTATTCGCAAAAATTATTTTGCACATTATTTGCTTCCTTTGATCTTTGTTCCAGTCCATAATAATTTTAATATGTATATATATGCACTAAAAATAATGAAATGGGGATGTTTATGATGGGAATTGTCACTGGATTAGTTTATGCCTTGGGTAAGTATTGGTCCACTCTCTCCAATAAAGCTTCAGAATATCCTGGTGAATAATATCTGAAAAAAAATATATATAATTAATCCAAAATTCCCACAAAAGTAGCAATATATAGAGTTAATGTTTAATCATTGCTTACAGTTTTAGCTACATGTATATTTTTAAAGTCATGCAAGCTTAACACTGAGGTGAAACAAATATTGATCATCATTGCAGATTTGTTTCTTCAGAATAATCTACATTTACAGTAGACAACATATCAACTGCACATATCAAACAGTGTTTCCTTCTTGGGTGTTTAAAATTGCTGATAAAAGATATGCTGATGCAGTTACATAATACTGTTTGATTGGACATCAACACTTTAATTGTGGGTCTTGTTGAAAACTTTCTGGTTACATTATTTTGTGTTTAGATGTAGCATTTATTTTTGTGGTTTTGTGAATTGTTTTTTTTATCCTTAGTTTTCCTTTTTTTCATGTCTTTATAATGAAATAGTTTCCTATAAATGTACCTCCCCTTTTAAATTGCTTGACATTATTAACTCTTGCTTATTTCATCTAAATGTTAACAATAAACTGCATAAACACGTTTTAATATTCACTTACATTTGTATTGGAAGCTCAAGACCACTGAAAGTAACTTTATCATAAAACATTGACACATTGTTTATCAGACATCTTCTTGTTGGCATATCAAACCACTTTAGATGTGTCAGGCAATACAGTGCTTGATACTTACTTGACAATTTCCTCTGGATAACAGTTATTGATTGTGTTAACATATTCAGCCAAGGCAGAGCCAGGTTCTGCTTTAATTTCTTGTATTTTCTTAAGTCCGCCACTTGTAACAAATAATCTTCTGGCTTTAGAATCATGGGGTAAAACTTTGCTAAATTGTCCGACAACATGTTTCAATATATTTGGTGGAGCATCGTGCAGTAATGGTTCTAATGCAGGTAAATGTACACATTTCTGTAGAATATTCTTCAGTGCTTTTTTACTCTGAAATGATATAAAGAAAACCTAAGTTAACACATAAAAAAATAATTTTGTTAAGACAATTAAAAAATGCTTGTTTATCAAGCCCAACTTCATTTTTGCCAAAGTAACAGTGTCATGCTTTTTTTCTTGAATTTTTACGCAAAGTAATTTTTTCTTAAAAAAAAACTTTCATAAAATATTACAGCTAAAATGGTAAAAAAGAAATTGTTTATTTTAAGTTTCTAAGTAATTAAGCCCACATATTTAACAAATAGCATACAAGTTCATCCAAATCATATTTTAGTAAACATGCAAGGAACCATGAAATAAAGTAAAAATTAAAAAAACTTCCTGCACAAATCTAAAAATAAAAAAGCTTTAAGAAACAATTTATTTTGTATTCACTAAACTTTTATAAAATTTCCATTTCAAAACAATGAAGTTGGAACAAAGAAAAAAAAAGTTATCTCCCATTAATCACATCCATGTGGTAAAAATGGCAGAAAAAAAATAAAATATTTACAAATCATCTCCTATTATTAATAAATTCTGCAAAAGAATAAACATGAATTAAAATTGCCATGAAATATGCTTGTGATGGATTTCTAATCCACAGTTGGTTATTTTGATCCTTGAAATAAATGCTTTAGAGCTAAGAAAGCCCTATTTCTTCTGAATTTTTATTATCAACCAGTAACAAAATGACAAAAATAGCTTTGCGGCCTTAATCTGAAACATGTAATTGTAATATTGACATGTTTTGTTAGAGAATAAATTGAGTACCTTTGTCTGTAAGTCCTCTGATGCATCTGCTCTAAGGTAACATTGTAATAACTTGGGTAATACGTTTGCTATAGCAACAGCTTTAGCATGTTCAGGTGTATGTCTACCAATCTGTCCTAATGCCCATGCTGCTGCTGCCTGTATATGGTCTTCCTTTTCTTCACAAAGAGCAATTGCTAACTGTACCACACCCTGAAAAAAATAAAATATAAAAGAACTGTGTAATAATTCCTGAAAAAATGTCCTGTTTTCTATATTTTGTATATGTTTGGTAAACAATACTTATGTCAAAAAATCCTTTTAAAAAAATCTTTTTGGACAGGGAGTGAAAGACAACAAAAAAAACAAAGTTTTTTTTTAATTAAACACTCTATGTCTTTAGGGAATAATAAAGATATTTCATATTTGATTTGTTCATCATTGTATAAATACAGATTCAGTGTTGTTCATCTAAGAACTCGACTCTACAGACAAGAAGGCCAAATGACTGCCAAAACTATTTCTTATGCAGTGATTTAACTTTCCAATCTTCCTATAAAAGTTGATATCGGCAATATGTACATTTTTCCCTTTGATCTTACTGACTGATATTGTCAGTATCTCCATACTAACCTGATATAAGAAAATATCAGGCAATGATGTCACGAATATGACATCATGACTCTTATGACGTCACAGATAAAAACAATAATGGTAGTTTTGAAGGTCTCGACAGAAAATATCACTAGTAACACAGCTCCTCCTATCGAACTTGCCTTGATATGGTGATATTTTCTGTCTCGACCTAAAAGCTACCATTATTCTATATATATCTTTTGAGTATTGGATTGATCACCAAAAATATACTCATCTTCATTAATACGGAAAGATTTTACTTGTAACAATATTTATTACCTTTGAACAAATAACAGCTCTAGCTAGATTTTCTGAATGTGCTGCTACATAACCTAACATCATAATTCCAGGTAATCTGACATTATCTTTACATTCTCCAACGTAGTCAACAACAGCAGCCACACCTCCAGCATTTACAATCAGTTGAGCAAGCTACAAAAAGAAAATAATAAAAGTGTTTTTGATAATACTGAACATGTAATAAGAGAGGTTTATATATAAAATAGCAAAAATGTGAATTTCTTATAGTGTTTTTTTCAGCAAATGGGAGATAACTCTAGATCATCTGAAAATCTTATGGTTTGATCAATAATTCTCATTATTTTCAAACATTAATAAACTTGGTGAATCCTTACTTCTGGAGTGTGTTTAAATAATATTTGCATCAAAATTAATCAATTGCTTATGATTCTCCAAAATCAGTAATTATTTTTAACTTTATGACAAATCACATCAACTTTGATTTTAAGTGTATTTTCCAGCAAATGGGAGATAACTCTAGATATCAAAATGTTTATTATTTTCAAATATGTAAACTTAGTGAATCCATACCTCTGGAGTGTGTTTCGATATTTCTCGAATAAGTGTAGCAACATTCTTTTTGACATATTCATCTGGATCTTTGAGACATGTTAGGACTGCTGGGAAGATTTCAGCCTCAACAACCATCTCAGCTAGATCAACTGAATGTTTAGAAATCTGACTGAGTGCTGAAAACACTTGCCTCTGTAAAAGAAATTGAATTTCTATAAAATTGTAATTCAAAAACAATTTCTAAAATTCTATAACTATGCAGAGCTCAAACCTGAAAAATTGTTATGTTTCTCTTCTGTAAGAATAAAAATTATTCGGCATGAATAGTGTTTCTAGAAAATGACATGTTCAATTAAATGTAATATTTGTATTTTAATCTATATTTACATTAAAAAAAGAATAATTGTAAGGCAAAATATAAGCCACAATGTTCCAAGTGAAAGTAAAGCATACAATAAACTAGAAAAATGCGAGCAAAGCTCACTCTCCGCCCCCTAAAAAAAGATCAAATCAAATTTTCAAATAGATGATGCACAAGGGCAATGTATACTTGACATTCTGTGAAAGTTTAAATGGATTTCATCAAGTGGTCTAGCAGGAGTTGTCGCCACAAAGTAAGTTCTCTATGGCAGAGGGACGAATGAACAGACAGACAAACTGACACCATGATCACTATATACCGGTACCGCACGCTAAGGGGGATGTATAATAAATATAAGCTAAGTCATATCAACCAAGATGCAAATGGTGGCGCACTGAACAAGCAGATATTGTGATTGCCTGTCAAGATTCTCTCACTTTTAATATTGATTCTAAAAATAATGAAATCTGTCAAAACCATGCAACAAAATTCAACATGTAGTGCGACTGGTAAATGTGTCAGTATATTTCCTTTATTTAATGAACTTGTGTTAAACTAGAAAACCAAGCAAAAAGGCAGTGTATGTAAAATTTTCACTTTTATTTCATAATATGGATCACAGCTTGTTTACAAAATTGTATATATATATCATGTATATGAATTTTTGGCAAGTTATGTCTCATGAGCCACAGAATACACTACCACAAACATACCTTTAGTTTAGCATCTGGATTCAGAATCATTTGTGCAAGATGAGCAATAGCTCCAGCATCTACAACAGTCTGAGCCAGCTCTGGTGAGTGCTTGCAGATGTCACTTAGAGCTGATGCTGCTATTCTCTTCAAGGAGAGTTCTGGCTCCTGTATGCACAGAACCAACAAAGGAACAGCTCCAGCATCTACCACAGCCTGGGCTAGCTCTTAAAATAGAATAACAAATAATATTGTTTTAATATCAAAGTCTGGAATCTTTAAGAAAACAGCTGGAAATGTTCTTATGCTTGCAAAAGAGTGTTTCAATAATTAGCAACCAAGTCACATAAAAATATTAATATTGTAAAAAGAAATAAAATGAAAAATTATTGAAATGTTATTATGAATACATTGTGTTGCAGTTTAGTATACATGTTGTAAGGTGAATTACTTTGAAAATTTTGTAAGTTATGGGGAAGAAAAACTATATTCAATTGCTTTTTTACTATTTTTCTCTTCTATTACTAAAGGGTACTGCATATTAGGGATTGTGTTTTTTTCAGTGCAAAATGTCAGTAAGACTGTACTCTAGCTTCTGCAAAACTTGTCAAAAAGATAAGACTTTACATACAAAAATTAATTGTTGTGTTCTTTGAAATCCACTATAACATGCTAAATGTTTCTGTTACAATATAAATATGGCTACACTAACCAGCATTATGTCTAGCAATGTATCCTAATGCCCAGGCAGCTGCTTCCTTGACACCAGGGTCAAACTCTTCCAGACAAATAACCAAAGCATCTAAAGCTCCAGAGTCTACAACAGACTGGGCCAGCTGTGGGGAATGTTTGGCTACAGCTCTCAAAACAAATGCTGCTGCTTTCTTGTAAAATCTCTGAAAAAATATCAATTATGTTATTTTACTGTTAGATTATATTACATGTTTTAACTGAGTGATTTTTATTTTTATCATACAAAATATGTATTAAGAACGAGCTATTACTTCCTCTTCAGCCATAATACCTACTGTATATACGCAATCAATTCAGATAAAATATAAATCCAAGACTTTGATATAACAAAGAAAGGGCATATGTGACACAAATACTGATGATAAATCATACCATAAATAAACAAATAATGCTTACATGTAAGCAAATAAAATATTCACCATTCATGTATAATTTTACATATTGAATTTCATTCATTCTGACAGGTAAGCTACATGTATATGGCCTTACATAAGAGCCTTTCACTTACATTTTGTTCAGCAAGAGAGTACACCAACTGTGGAAGAATATCTCCTTTTACAACAGCTTCTGCCAAATCATCATTGTAGTTGGCTAGTCTACCAAGGGCCAGTGCAGCGGTTTGTTGAATTGTTGGTACAATATCCAACAAAAGTGGTCTAAGAAGGGACATAACTCCAGCATTTTGTAATGTCTCAATGTTTTGTGGACGACTTGCCAATTCAGCTACAGTTTGTACAAACTGTGTTCTGGCCTTCTGATACTGCTCAAACACTGAAATTGGAGAAAGTTATAATTAAATATGTCATATTCATTAATATCTTATTTATCTAAATTTCCAAAGTAAAAGTGTTGCACAAACAGAAAAAAGTATGACAAAAACATACATCAAGAAATATGGACCAGACCTTTTGTTTTGAACAAATTTATCCAGCTGTTTGAACCTATCAATACAGGTTATTGCATTTATATGGTTGAGAGGTACCAATAATGTATAATTATCATATACATGTACATGTCAATATTTAGCACTGATTAAGAGAAATACATATATAGCATCTAAACTCTTTGTACATACATATACATATTCAAAACAATCTATACAATAAAAAACAAAACTAATCAGACATGTCAGATATTATGATATAATTAGATATGCGAGTATTTCTCATTTTTAGACCTAAAAAACTCTATAAATGACTCATGCACTCCACTATCTTGAGTTATTTAATGCGATTTTTTGCTCCTCTAACATTATTTGTTGATAATCATAATACTATTTAATGTTTAACTCTATCCCTGATACCTTCTAGATTGGATATGTTTGTGGCACTTTAAAGTGTGCATGGGGCTACAATCATGTATATTTTGGGGGGCATAAAAAAATACCATCAAGTGGTCAAACCCTTACACTAAAGTTAATAGACAATTGTGACTTTCCTATATCTGTTCATGAATAATCTATGCCCATTGACCCAGGACCAATGTGCCCAAATAGCGCTATGAAAGAACATTGTGAGGTTGAAAAATTTATTACTGTGACATCAAAATTTTACAGGAAAATGTAGATGTGTTAAAGTGTCCCTCGGTCCACTATGTTTCCGTGTATGTAGTGGACGGAGGGTTACATAATCATATCAGAAAATATGCAACTGAGTCTGAATTGTCTATAAAATAAGGTCATTTTTTTTTTGCATTTTACAGTAGTAGGCTTGGATAAAGGTATGGCTAAGATTATGGATTGGGTTAGCGTAACTAGGACAGGGTCCTTGTTTATGATAAAATCAAACATGCACATCTTCCAGACTGTGTCCATCATGTACTATGTCCATACAGCTTTTTTTCTTTGCCTCTGCTTTTACTTGAACTGGTACCAAAAAATACATTCAATTTGAAATTTACCTTGCAACACCTGTCTTTGACTCATGTTGTCTTCTGTATGTGCGCTTAAATCAAAATAAACTCCTGAAAACTTCTGTCTTGCACTGTTTCTCTTGATTACTATGTGGGTTGTCAAGGATGTATGGCAACAAAGAAGGGTCGCAGTAAATAACTCAAAACAGTTAAATAGAAAAAAGAACGAATCATTTAGTATAATCTTAGATTTTCTGTTGAAAATATAATGAAACAATAAATTTAAAAAATACAATCTATATCATTGTTCGGAAAAATATAGTATTTTTTTAAATATTTTGTGCGGTACTTAAATATGTCAGCGCTCAGGTGTTTGCGACCTGGGACACAACAGAAAAATGCGTTCATATGTAAATTTCGACAGGTAAACGAGTAAAAAACAAAATAAACTTGATAATCGTCTCGCCCGCGACGATTATCGCGAAAACGAGACATAGCGACTTAAGATTCGGGTACTGGTAATCTGAGAATAAAAAAAAAAAAAAAAAAACGAAATGTAAGGTGAGAAATCGAAATCTGTGAAGTAAGATACATGTATCTTAACTCTTATATCAAATTCTGGAGAAAAGGATTGAAATTTGTCAAGTATGAGTAACGAAATGAAATATTTATGTTTGAATGTTTTTGGATAAAACATCATGAACATGGGACTAGTAGATTTTGCGCGGTATATGCAGTATTCAGTGAGCAATGGTGAGTGTTACAGGCCACCATATATGTCAAAAGACGCATTTGGTATTGCAAAGAAGCATTATAATACATTGTTTGTATGAATTCCGAAATACAGCTAAGATCTCGCATTGAATATTTCGTATTTCGGAATTAAGAATGACTTCAAGTGACTGACAACTTATTTTATTATTTCACAGTTCTAAGGTGTTGCACATCCAAATTATATACCGTTACATGCCAGAGTCACGACCTTCAGACGACATCTTTCGATTATTTTGAATGATTATATATAAATATAACAGAATATATATGTAAATATATATATAAGTTCCACCATAAGATTTGTTCCAAAGGAAAAAATATTACTTAGAATTTACTCCATTGGAACAAATATTATGATATTTGTTCATAACAAAATGAATGTTATATTTGTTCCAAAAGGAAGAAATATTATGCCAATGTTAATAATATTTGTTCCAATGGAACTTTTGTCAGGTGGAACAAATATATGTTTACACATGGACCCCCTTTCAAGTAAGAGGAAATCTATCTTGATTTTTATCACCCAAAATATGTTAGCTCTGTATTACCATATAAGAATCTATTTTAAAATTTTGATTGTGACCTGAAGACATTTTTTGTGACACATCTGGTCATCTGGTCCTTTGATCTTTCGTTAGTCCATGCATGCAACCATTTTATGATTTTATGTATACTAAATGTTCATGTACTTTCTTGTTCAATTAATTAGTAGGAAAGTTAGTTATGAAAGTTTTTTACTTGTTTTTTGTATTTTTTTGTTTTTGTTTGTTTGGTTTTTTTTCTTGTTTTTTTATTGCACATGCAGTATATTAATTGGAATTCCTTTGATCTCAAAGGATCTGCTGTTGAGGCTTGTTTAGGGGGGTCCTAATATCCCGTATCCCAGTAAGTCTGGAGGAAAATATACATGTACCATTGAAAATTGAAGGTATCCCATTAATTATTGAAATATCCTGTTTTCCTTAGTCCAAATATCCCAGTACTTTTTGTTTCAAATATCCCATATCCCATTAACAAAAGTGGCAAATATCCCGTATCCCAATATACCCTAAACAAGCCTCGCTGTTTAGCAAAAATCCCTACACAGACAACCACATGCTTTTTTCTTTTTGACTGGAAGATTTATTTCGTCGACAGTTTTCAAAAGCAACAGACAAGAAATAATAAGTTCCCAAGGGGAAACCGTAGGTACAACATGTACAATGTAAAGAACACATAAAAACAAATATTGGCAACACCTTTTGCAACATTATGTTCTGGGTTGATTAAAAAAAAACGGTTTTTAAGGGCATATCCAGCAGTTTCTTGTTATATTGTCATTTTTACAATTTTCAGATATATTGTGAAACAAGTACCGAGGATTCTAAAAATGACAAGAAAATAATGGGTCACCGGTCTTGTTTCCATGGAAATCGAGGTTAAGAATTGGTCATTTTTGCATTTTTTAAAAGAAAAATTAAGTTCTAGTTTGAAAATAATGGATAAAATATTTTCAATCTGATCGATACCAAAGTGACAGAAAAACAAAGGCAAACTTTTGAAGATTAACAGAAAAAATCATTTTATATGAGAAAGTATTTCTATTCCTACAAATCAATGAATATGTAGCCCTTGTAACGGTAAAAGTCGCATAAAATGTCCCCATTACAAATTTATGTTTACAATTTTTTACAGACTTTTCATATTGTCGATTTAATGAAATTTTGATATTATGTACTAACAATATGCTACTCAAAAATCTCAAGAACCGCATAGGTCACAGAGATTATTTCCGAGTAGATCATTAAAATATGCAACATATCATTTAACAAATCTCCAATCGGTAACACCCATTAAGTCCCCCAAACTTGACGGTACACATTACCTTTCCCTTGGAAACAATGGGAATTACTTTGTGACGTTACATTTATCAATGTCATATTCCCGGAAAACATTGCCTTCTTTTGTGTTTGCTATTATCTCCCCTGAAACTATTGGATATGCCCTTAAGTTTTCACATGTCAAAAAGAAAAAAAAAACAAAAAAAAATGGAGTCATTTGGAAAGGCAACAAAGTACCTTCTGATTTGCTGATATAGTCTGGTATACGACGTTTTCGAGATAAAGATCTACAATGGGACAACATACTTATTTTAGCACTTTGTCACGTGATAATAGTGACATTGCGGTGCTTGACGTCTTCCGCTTTGTACTTGTTGTAAATAAAAATATTTTATTGGACAAGTTCCACTTAAATAATGTTGTAAAAAGTCGTATTTTTTCATTCTTTTTTATTATGAAGCTTGAATTTAAGAACCGCAGTAACATGACTGCACTGTCTACAGGATAACACAAGATTTTTATGTTTGGAAGTGAACTTCAGTTTCGTGGCATTTGCATCGATTGAACTGGGGAAAAAATCTTTTAAAAAAAGTGCAAATAAAAATCATGTCATTCAGACATGTCAGAACAAATACTCATCTTCACGGGGAAAGTAAAATTCCCTTTTGTAACTAAGAAGGCTTTCTGAGACGCATTGATGTTCTGTGTGTTGGAAATGCAATAAACCAGAAATATGATCATGGTGATTGAACCTGAAAACACCAGGAACGTCATAAAAGATGTTACGTCATTCCGGGAATGAAGGGATCTTGAAAACGACGTATTTTCCACATGGTATTTTCATGATGAATTTTTGTAAAAAAAAGTATCAAACATAAGCATCATTTGTCTGCTTGTCGGAAAATTTGAGGTATTATTTGGCATAATATATATAAATTTTATGTTTAAAAAATTACATAATTGCAAAAAGCTGGTTAGAACCCCTGGATCCGCTAATGTCTGCTATGTTTTTCAGTATTTAACTCTTTCGGTAAAAGAAATTTGGGAATGCATATTGTTTAAACATACCAAAAAAAATCTTTTCTGGTTAAATAAATCAAATAAGATTCTGGCAAACATGGAGTCTTAATCGGTCATTTAAATGGAAATGGTTACATTTGTCTAAGATGATGACTTTCCAGAGACTTCTTTTGGGGGGGGATGAAAGAAAAAGAGAAACTGAAATAAAAGTTTTGAAGAATTAAAATAAAATGGGGCAGCCATATTTTGATTGGATGGGCAGGGATTAGAATCTACTAATTAACTTGATTGGGCCTAACTTGTGCACTATTGTTTTAATACATATGCATTATACAGGACTTGATGTACTAGTACATGTAGTTAGTATAATTATGTGTTTGCATTTTTAGGTGATATTTAGCAGAGGCAAGAAAAGTGATGTGCACCCAGAAACACCTGTAGGTGGAGAATTTGATGTTCCTCCAAGAAAGGGGCGGGTCACGGATAAAAAGCCATTTCCTATGACACTGGAGGCAGGGAAGAAATATGCATGGTGTACTTGTGGTGAAAGTCATAAACAGGTGTGTTTTGTCTGGTAGTCAACATGGTCAAGGTTGGCAAAATACCGGCATTTATGAGTATTTTCCATGCCGGTGGTAAATACTGGTAAATACTGGCATTTACTGGTAAATACTGGCATTTACTGGTAAATACTGGCTTTTACTGGCAAATACTGGCATTTACTGGTCAATTGAATTGACCACCCTGGAATTTATACAGTAACACTGTACGTAGCATGGTTTGAAGAAAACTAATTATACTGGGCATCTCCCCTATTTATATTCTATTATAAAGCCCTTAAATTATCTCTTTGTAGATTTTTAAAACAATGTTTTGTGAATGTAAATTAGGCAAAAACTGGTCAATTGACTAGAGTGGAATTTATATCCTGTTCTGTACTTGCCAAAGTACTCATCAGGTGACTTATGGCTACCACTAAATAGGTGTGTTTGCTTTATTTTCCTCTTTATTCTTTTAAAAAAAATTTTTTTTTCTTACTTTTTGTATTTTTTTTCATTTTGTTATATTCAGATTTCTTGTAATGCATCTCAGAGTTGAATTCAAAAGCCATACTTTAATTCAAGCCATGCATGGAATACCTCAAGTTTACTTTGACTGGACAATTTATTTTGTTTCCATGTAGTTTTTTAAACCTTTCTATAGAACAGGAAACCATTTACAACATTTTATTACTTCCAACCTTTGACAGTATACCAAAATGTATTAATGAATAAACTATAATTTGAAATTTTGTTGTTTTAGTCATTAAGACCCGAATGAAGTTGTCACTGATCTAGAGGCCAGGTGCATCATCATGATTATTACCTGTAATTTTTACCTATATTTACAAATTAATTTACTAATTGTCAGACAGTTGACCTTCTTTTTTTAGTTGACCCAATTAGACAAAAGTCAAGATAAGCATAAAAATAATAAATATATNTATGTTTTTTTTTCAAAATTAATATACATGACTTATTTTATAATAACCATGAAACATCTTATTCTTATTCAATATGGTACATAGTGATATAATGAAATTAAATAAAATATTACATTTATAAACTGTTATATGAGAATAAGTATTTTAACTATTTTAAGATGATTAAGTTTTACATATTTGCAGTATTTTTACTATCAAAAGTTCAATCCACCAGTATTTGCCAGTATTTGCCACTTGAGGAGTATTGTCCAGGCCGGTATTTAGCAGAAATACCGCCGGTAAATACCAGGGGTGGAATTTACCGCCCAACCTTGCTGGTAGTAGGTGACATTGTTTGTAAAATAAAATTCTCAAATGATATGTTAAGTTTAAACTGATCATGCTGATTCTGACTTTAAGATAAATTTTCTATTTCAACATATGTTGAATAAAGCCCTGTGCTATTATTCAGAATACAATTCTCTGTGTTTATCATTTATTACAGAGATAAAGATTACACCACTGTATCCCCATTATTACCATGTTTTATCCACTCTAGATACTGAAATTTAAAAGTTTTTAAACATGTTAAAAGCTCTGTAGGCTTTGTAACTGGTATGTTAAAATTTAACTACATGTGTCTCTAGGGGATAAAACATGGTAATGGACGGGATCTTGTGGTGTAATCTATATTTATTACTGTTTGGTATTAACAATTGTGGAATACTAGATACTGGAAACTGGGAAATTTTCGCGCCATCTTTATTTCACGGTAAATTAACAGGATTTAAGTTCGCGTAAATTTGAATTGTTGACAATTGACTTCAATAACAGAAAAGTATATTCGCTCTGTTTTATTTTCGCTCTTCCCTTCCAAATGCAAAAATCAAGAATATAAAACTGCCACGAAAATTTCCTATTCGACAGATGGGTGATTTACTTAGATCATGTAGAATCCATAGTTTATTACTAAAAAATAATGTCACTTTTACATGTTTTAGAGGGAATGTCTCAATGAATGTCTCGATACTTTCAACACAAATTACCGTAAGTTAACATCTATGCTCATCATGTTCATTCAAATTGTCCTTGGAAAAATAAATTAGACAGAGTAAGAACGTTAGTGTAGCTGTTGTACTTAAACTTGGAGAACAATGAAATGAAAATATGAAATAAAATTAAAATCTAAAAAATGTAAACAAGACAGAAAATCCCTAAATTTTCAGAGTTAACTCCTTTTACGCGGATGAAAATAGAACAGACCTGTACATCATCGTGGACCAATACGCGTGTCACTAATGTCTTCTCCAACTAAAACTATAAGCCCTGTAATTGGAACTTCAAAGACATGACAAGAATAGAAAACAATTTTAGTGTTAGGTGTGTATGCAGAAGATATGAGCCCATTTATATTAAATGACCAAAAACAAACAAATGATGATTAGTGGACATAAAAACAATATCTTATCTATGACATTCTGTTCAACGTTTATTCCTCTGGGACACACTGTACAGGGCGATGGATGATTTGCTGTTCAAGCACAAATTGATGGTCACCACCCACTTTAGTTAGAACAGTGACATGTAGATCATGTTGGCTGTGTCCAGGAAGACAAAAATGATTGCAGACTGAGCAGTCTTTTTTTATTTTTAACAGAATGTAAATGTTCAGCAAAGCGATCATCACCCAATCGATGGCTAGTCTCCCCAACATATAGTTTCAAACACAGCTTACAGATAATCACATCCTTCAAAAATAGCTGAAATTCTGAGATATAATAAAAAATATATACACGATATATGAAAATTTAATAACACCACCATGCTGAATACCTTATTTTTGTAAAGGGCATCAATCAGATCAAACTTGTATAAACTGTTAGCTGATCTTGTATTATTTGGAACTTGGGGTCTTATCATTGAAATCATCATGGTCAGTTAGTGAAACAATGTTCTTTATTTGTTCTACTTCCAGGAGTCGTTCACCTGTGTTTGAAATCACAATGAATTTGATGTAAGGCATAGACAACTCTATGCTGAACTGACATGCCAGTTGACCTATGAACTTCAGTGCAAAGTTTGTGAAAAGTCACAGTGTTATATACTGGCTTCTTGATAGTCTTTCAACTATCTTGGCTATAGCCCTTTACATAAAGTGTTGTCCTGGATTGAAACTCTCCCATCAAGTAGAGGTACAAACAACCTTTGCTTCCGGTTATCATCACTCGTATACGGTCCAATGACACAAGTTCGCTAACATTACATAAATTAAACTTTTTCAGGACTTAATGTTGTAATTGTAGTAACGTTAGTATATATTCCAAATATGAACAGTCATGGACAGTGGCCAGGAGGAGAGATGTGAAATCGTGTATAGTAATAGATCAGAGGTTGCGTTGATAACCAGAACTGTTTTATTGTATCTAAATACCAAAACCAATTTGGGAATAAGTGAGTTTTCGAAAAGGCCAATTCATCAGTGAATAGCAATTTCCTGTATAATGCATAGAAATACACATATGATTAGGGCCTCCACATCAAGATGCGGGTGCCCTATAGTTTTCACTTTGTCTGTCCATCTGTTCGTCCATCAACAATTTTTTCTTCAAGGATTTCTTGGCTTGTATATTTGGGAATGATTTGAAATTTGGTGTGAAGCTTGGAAAAGATGAGTTGTATAGTGTAAGCAATTTTCAAGTTTGTTGAGCATCCACTTCCTGTTTGCCAATACTTTGATTTTCTACCATAATTGCAATTTTTGTCACAGATTTCTTGCATTAGCTTCTACAATAGGGAATGATTTGAAATTTGGTCTGCAGCTTGATAATAATGAGTTGCATTGACATTGTGTAAGGAATTTTCAACATTGTCGAGCATCCACTTCCTCTTTGCCAATACTTTGATTTTTACGATGAACAAAATTTTAGACACAGATTTCTTGGTTTCTACAATAGGGAATGATGTGAACATGTTGAAATTTGTTCTGAAATGATAAGTTGTATTCAGTAAAGAATTTTCAAGTTTGTTGGACGTGCACTTCCTATTTGTCAATACTTTGATTTTTTTTACTAATGAAAGAACATTTCGTCACAGATTTCATGGCTTCTGCAATAGGGAATGATTTGAAATTTAGTCTGAAGCTTGTAAATGATGAGTTGTATTGTGTAAGCCATTTTCAAGTTTGTCAGAAGTCCACTTCCTGTTTGCCAATACTTTGATTTTTTTTTAATGTAAACCAAATTTTCGCCACAGATTTTCTGGTTTCTATGAGAGGGAATGATTTCAAATTTGGTCAAGCTTGGAAGTGACGAGTTGTATTGTGTAAGCCATTTTCAGGTTAACCACTTGACTACCTCCTGTTTGCAGAAACTTTGATTTTTAACTATGAACCAAAGTTTTGTCAATGATTGGCTTTTACAGTAATGTTTTACATAAGAGTAAAAAATACTTAAACTTGCCTGACAAACTTATAAAACCTTTAAATCGTCTAATTCATTAGGGTCATAATTACGGTATTGTCGTCAAGTCATTACGTATGGCCTTCTTTGGTATTAACATTGATTTTTTGATAGGGTCTTTGCATTTTAACTAAACACATTCTAAATTTCTAAAATCAGTATTGCATGGACACGGGTTATGTATTCCGGTATATGCACGAAATCATTATTATGCTTAACTCCTCACAGGAAGGGATCTTGGTGGAAGCTGTATACTGAGGGTACATAACTTAATTTGTCAGTTGGTAATGGGTCTGGAGCTGGCATGTCGGTTAACTGCTAGTAGTCTCTTGTGAATTTAAATTTATGTCCATATATTTAGTTCTTTCAGTTTCATTTTTAGCTCACCTGACCCAAAGGGTCAGTGTGAGCTATTGCCATCACTTGGCGTCCGTCGTCTGTCCGTTAAACTTTTCACATTTTCATCTTCTCCTCTGAAACTACTGAAGCAAATTCAACCAAACTTTACAAGAATGAT
>MJUU01011274.1:233714-246628 GCA_002080025.1 Modiolus philippinarum
CGCTGAAGCAAATTCAACCAAACTTAATTGTTCAGCATTTTGTCAGGTTAGCGATACAGGCTCAGTGTCTGAGCCTCTAGTTCACAATTGACTCAGTCCTGTTGCCAACTGAATTTTACTGTTGTTATGATTGTTTTTTGATTTATCACATAGGCTATAAGGGGAAGGTTTGGGCCCAATTAAACTAGTTTAACCCTGCCGCAGCAGGTTTGCGACTGTCAGGAAATTATTAAGCCTTTGTGTATCTTGTCTGTTTTCTAGTTATTAGGGCCCCGCCATGAAATGGCGGCGCCCTATCAGTCTGTCCGTCTGTCTGTCTGTCTGTCCATGTTAGCGTTTTCTATGTTATACGATAACTCAAGAATGCCTTTACGGATTTTTATGATTTTTTCACTCAAAGTTGCACTTGACTGAAGGAAGCTACCTTTCGTTTTTGTGGAAAATATGAAAATGATTTTTGGGAAAAAACTTCATTTTTATATGAAAAAGTGCATATTTTGAGAATTAGCTCTATGTCATACCATAACTCAAGATTGCCTTCAGGGATTAATTATTTTAATGATTTTGATACTCAAGGTTGAACTTAACCAAAGGAAGCACCCTTTTGTGTTTGTGAAAAATCTGAAAATGATTTTTGGGAAAAAACTTCATTTTTATATGAAAAAGTGCATATTTTGAGAATTAGCTGTACGTCATACAATAAATATTGAAATTCCCATCAGGGATTTATATGATATACAAAAGGTTGGTCCTGATCAAAGGAAGCTCCCTTTTGATTTTGAGGAAAATCTTATTTCCATGAAATTCCGCAGTCAGGTTTTTGGGACACACAAGGGGGCGGGGCCCTTTCTGACTTTGTCAGTACTCTAGTTTACTTTATGTCTATTGGAGTCTAGGATGATGTTTATTTCACTGAACTTGATAACTCTTTTGTTTAGGACCAACTCCAACCTGCTGTCAGGTGTGGGGTTTCCTCACCGTTCATTGAACTTATGGTGGCTTTGAGTTGTTATTACTCCCCTTTGGGTCGTTGTCTCTTTGACACATTTCCTGTTTCCCTTCTTTTTAGCTCACCTGACCCAAAGGGTCAGTGTGAGCTATTGCCATCACTTGGCGTCCCGTCGTCCATCCGTCCGTTAAACTTTTCACATATTCATCTTCTCCTCTGAAACCACAGAAGCAAATTCAACCAAACTTTACAGGAATGATGTATGGAAGGTCCTTTACAAAGATTGCTCATTTCGTTCCGATCAGATAAAAAACATGGCCGCCAGGGCAGAACTTAGGTTTATCATTTGGCCCTATGAGAAAAATCACATTTTCATCTTCTGCTCTGAAAAGGCTGGAGCAAACTGAACCAAACTTTACAGGAATAATGTACTTAAGGTCCTCAACAACAATTGCTCATTTTGTTCAAATTTGACAAAAAACATGGCCGCCAGCTCGGAACATGGTTTAACATTGGACCCTATCTGGGAAAATCACATTTTCTTCTTCTCCTCTGAAACTACTGAAGCAAATTTAACCAAACTTTATAGGAATGATGTACAAAAGGTCCTTTACAAAGATTGCTCATTTTGTTCCGATCCGATAAAAAACATGGCCACCAGCGCGGAACTTGGGTTTAACATTGGACCCTATGGGAAAAATCACATTTTCATCTTCTGCTCTGAAATGAGTGAAGCAAATTCAACCTAACTTTATAGGAATGATGTACAAAAGGTTCTTAACGACAATTGCTCATTTTGTTGCGATCGGACAAAAAACATTGCCACCAGGACGGAACATGGTTTACATTGGACTCTTTGGGAAAATCACATTTTCATCTTCTGCTCTGAAACCGCTGAAGCAAATTTAACCAAACTTTACAGGAATGATGTATGGAAGGTCCTTTACAAAGATTGCTCATTTCATTATGATCTGACATAAAACATGGCCACCAGCATGGAATTTAGGTTTAGCATTGGACCCTTTGGGTTAAATCACTTTTTATACGCCCGTCTTTGACGGGACATATTATGGTATACCGGTGTCCGTCCGTCCGTCCACACGTCGTACTCTAACTAGAGAACGCTTTGAACATTTTTCTCAAAACTTTGCAGGATTGGTGGATATGACGGAAGAAAGCTCCCTATCGTTTTATTTTGTCGTCGGATTTTTCGTTCCAGAGTTATGGGACTTTGATTATTTCAAAAAAGCTTGAAATTGCAGTTTTTGTCCACATGTCGTACTCTAACTAGAGAACGCTTTGAACATTTTTCTTGAAACTTTGCAGAATTGTTGGGCATGACAGAAGAAAGCTCCCTATAGTTTATTTTGTCGACGGATTTTTCGTTCCAGAGTTATGGGGCTTTGATTATTTAAAAAAAGCTTGAAATTGCAGTTTTCGTCCACATGTCGTACTCTAACTAGAGAACGCTTTGAACATTTTTCTTGAAACTTTGCAGGATTGTTGGGTATGACGGAAGAAAGCTTCCTATTGTTTTGTGTTATGTCGGATTTTTCGTTCCAGAGTTATGGGACTTTGATTATTTAAAAAAAAAGCTTGAAATTGCAGTTTTCGTCCACATGTCGTACTCTAACTAGAGAACGCTTTGAACATTTTTCTTTAAACTTTGCAGGATTGTTGGGTATGACGGAAGAAAGCTTCCAATTGTTTTATTTTGTCGTCAGATTTTTCGTTCCAGAGTTATGGGACTTTGATTATTTAAAAAAAGTATGAAATTGCAATTTCTGTCTACACATTAATATTCTTTTATTTTAAGACATTACTACCCCTAAACCAATATACATTTTTGACTGTTTAACATAAGATGAAATAATTGATACATATCAGAAGTCCCTTGTTATGTTTGTTCATATGGAGTTTTTAATTTCAAGAATCATTTAATCAGTTTGCTTGAAAGTGGGGACGGGCGTATCATGCGCTCTTGGCGCAGCTGTTTATTCATCTTCTGCGTCTGAAACCACTGAAGCAAATTCAACAAAATTTACAGGAATGATGTACTTAAGGTCCTTAACAACAATTGCTCATTTTGTTCCGATCCGGCAAAAAACATGGCTGCCAGGATGGAACATGGTTTAACATTGGACCCTATGGGAAAATCACATTTTCATCTTCTCCTCTGAAACTTCTGAAGCAAATTTAACCAAACTTTATTGGAATAATGTACTAAAGGTCCTTTACAAAGATTGCTCATTTCGTTCCGATCGGACAAAAAACATGGCTGCCAGTGCAGAACTTAGATTTAACATTGGACCCAATGGGAAAAATCACATTTTCATCTTCTGCTCTGAAACCAATGAAGCAAATTCAACTAAACTTTACAGGAATGGTGCATTAAAGGTCCGTAACAACAATTGCTCATTTTGTTCCGATTTGACAAAAAACATGGCCGCCAGCACGGAACATGGTTTAACATTGGACCCTAACACATGCCTAAGGGAAAATCACATTCTCATCTTCTCCTCTGAAACTTCTGAGGCAAATTTAACGAAATTTCATAGGAATGATGTTCTAAAGGTCCTGTACAAAGATTGCTCATTTCGTTTTGAACTGACAAAAAAACATGGCCACCAGCGTGGAAGTTAGGTTTAACATTGGACCCTATGAGAAAAATCACATTTTCATCTTCTGCTCTGAAACCAGTGAAGCAAATTCAACCAAATTTTATAGGAGTCCTTAACAACAATTGCTCATTTTGTTCCCATCCCACAAAAAACATGGCCACCAGCACAGAACATGGTTTTAACATTGGACTTATGGGAAAATCAAATTTTCATCTTCTGCTCTGAAACGGCTGAAGCAAATTTAACCAAACTTTATAGGAATGATGAACTAAAGGTCCTTAACAACAATTGCTCATTTCATTCCGATCCGACAAAAAACATGGCCACCAGCGTGGAACCTATAGGTTTAACATTGGACCCTATTTGAAAAATCACATTTTAATCTTCTGCTCTGAAAACACTTAAGCAAATTCAACCATACTTTACAGGAATGATGTACTAAAGGTCAAGATTGCTAGATTGCTAATTTTGTTTCAATTTGACTAAAATCGTGGCCGTCAGCGGGGAACCTACTTTTAACATTGGACCCTATGGGAAAGACACATTTTAATCTTCTCCTCTGAAACTGCTGAAGCAAATTTAAACAAACTTTACAGGAATTATGTATGGAAGGTCATTAACAAAGATTGCTCATTTAGTTACAATCGTATAGAAAACATGGCCACCAGCAGGGAACATAGTTTAACATTGGACCCTATCGGGAAAGTCACATTTTCATCATCTCCTCTGAAACCAGTGAAGCAAATTCAAGAAAACTTTACAAGAATGGTGTACAGAAGGTATTTTACAAAAAATGCTCATTTCATTTCAATCTAACAAAAAACAAGGCCTCCAGTGAAGAACTAGTTTAACATTATAGCCAGGTACATGTATGCGAAAACCATACTTTTCATTATCTTCTCTGAAACTATTAAAGCAAATTATAACTGTATTGGAGTGATGTATTGATGTTCCTTTGCAAAGATTACTCATTTCAATAGAATCAGACAAAAAGCACTGGTGTCAATAGAGAACATAGCTAAAGATTAGACCCCATTGGTATAAACATCTTTTTTGGTCATGCATGGCATAGACAAAGCATTTTGTCAGGTGAGCGATACAGGCTCAGTCTCTGAGCCTCTAGTTCCTATTGGTGGGAATGATTTAAAATTTGGTCTGAAGCTTGAAAATGATGATTTGTATGGTGTAAGCAATATTTTTGTTTGTCACTGAACTCGTCTTGATAAGTTGAACTTTTTTCTAGTTTTAGTTTTACTGTGAGTCTTTTTATGTATTAATGTTTTAGCCATTCATCAAACATAGGGGAGGGTTTGGATCCAAGAAAAGGAGTTTTTTAGTTTCTTGATATTCAGGTTATTGGATTTGGCTTGTTTCCATTGATTTATTCACTATTTACTTTTTTGGGCCATTTAGGGCATGCTATTTGGTGTGAGGTTCCTCACTTTGTTGAAGACTGTATGGTGACCTCTAGATGTTTTGTTTTGGGTCATTTAAACCTGGAGATGGGATGTTGTCCCCTTGACATTTACCCCATTTCCTTTCTTTTTCATACTTTCTGTTTGCTGATACTTTGATTTTTAACTTTGAATAACTTGATATTTAGTCTGAAGCTAAGAAATGATGTAGTTTGGTAAAGCTTCAAGAAATCACTGTGTCTACATTACTGTATCATCACTTTAGTGTGTCAAACATAATTTGAATCCACTTATCTGAATTTAACTTTTTGCCCAGATTTTGGGATTGAAATTGTGGGCCCTTCCGACAATGCTAGTTTTTTTTTTTATCACTTTAAACTTTAAGCAGTATTGGAAAGATATAATAAGAAACAGTCCATGTACCAAGTTAGTTTTATTTGGTTAAAGTGGAGATAATTTTAATTTCAGTATCAAAAGGGGCTATTAATAATACTGTGAAAGTACAATTGTTCGTTGGGTTCCAATTTTCGTGGATTTCGTGGTTCGCTTAAACTGCGAAATTAAGTTCCCAACGAAATGCACTTTTCCCTAGTGTTTCAATACAAAAAACTGGAAGCCACGAATTTAAGTACCCACGAAATACTGATATATATGAAAACCACGAAATTTGATGTCCACGAATAAAAGTACATCCACAGTATGCTAATTATAAAAGTATCTCCACTTTCACCACATATAACTACTACATGATTCATATAGATTCCACTACTGCATCAAGTAAGAAACAATGTTTCTACATTAAAGATAGTTGAATTTTTAAATATTTAAATGTGAGGCTAACTGAGCATTTTTAATATTTTTAATATTTGAAAATTTAACTATTTAGAGTGAAGAAACGTCGTTTTTCATGAGATACTGCTGTGGAATCCGTTTCTCTAATGACTTTGCACAAAAAGATGACCCCCTCCCTTTTCTACTGATCCAAAATAAATGCTTATTTAAGTGTGAAGTCATTAGACATGGCCCCCCTTTTTAACTCATCTGGCTATGCCAGGGTGAGCTTTTGCCATCACTTTGTGTCCGTCGTCCGTCTGTCCGTCCGTCGTTAGCTCACTTTCAAAAATCTTCTCCTCTGAAACTACTGGAGGGATTGGTTTGAAACTATGACATGTCCTGTACAAACGATCCTCATTTTGTTATGATCCGATGAAAAACATGGCCGCCGGTGCTAAAAATAGAACGTAGGGGTAAATTGCAGTTTTTAGCAAATAACTCAAAAACTGATGCAAATATCAAAAATCTGACACACATAAAATTGTTCAGAATGCCGAGATCTATCTGCTCTGCAATTTTGAAGAAAATTGGAAAACCCGTCTGAGAGTTATAGCCCTTTTTCCGTAAATTTTTCAAAATTTGTGCATTTTTTATTTTTTATTTCAAAAACTGTAACAGATAGATGTAAAGTGTAAATTAAAAAAATGTTCAGCATATCAAGATCTACATACTCTGAAATTTTGAAGAAAATCCAAAGGCCTGTGTATGATTTATTGGCCGTTTTTCACTTTTTTTTTCCAATGCCATATGGTTATGGGTTATTTCCCTTTAAGTTCTGTGTTCAAATCTTCTTTAGTTAACTTTTCTCTTTTAAGCTTTAGAGAAATTCCCTACTATCACTTCATTAAAAAAATTATTTCAACCATAATTTAGAGCAAAAACAGTGTTTTTGTGCAAATTTCTGCAATTTTTTGCAAAAATACTTTCTTAATCTTTACCTTATTTGATGTTATAATGATTTGCCTATATAAACATATTGTGTATTTTACTGGGACTTTTGTGGTGAATCACTATGAATTCTGTTGACATGTATGTTGAAGTAGATCATCAGCTTCATAGACTGCTTATTAATAAAATTATTTGTAATTAAAGCCTTTAATGAGCAGTTGATGAAATTAACATGAAATGAAATTCACTTGAACGGAACTTGGCATTTATGATGCTTTTGAGGTGCTGACTGTAATGTATATATATGTATTGTGACTTTTATGCCTAAATGTCATCCAACATGGCCATCTGCAGGGAACTTAATTTATTACTCGACTGTATGGAAAGAGCAAACAAAGAATTTTTTATCTGAACTTGGCTAGTCACATTAATGTATCTTAGATGGTCCCCTTCAAAACAGATGTCATTCAAGTCTGCACCTTATGCAAATTGGCTACCAATGGGAAACAAAGTTTAATATAGGAGTACATTCAAAGATCTTCTTTAAAACCATTTGGCCAGTTGGAAATAAACTTTGGCACAATACTTAATTTTCTTTAAAATTGTGTCCTGCAGATCCATCCCTTATCCAAGATGGCATGCAATAGGGAAAATAGTTTAATTAAAGTTGGATCATATAATATATTTAGTTACATAGTTTGAAAATGAGACCCTTTAACATATAAGTTGATTTGAAGTTATGTATTGGCCATGGTCCAGGTGAGCGATACAGGCTCTTGAGAGCCTCTTGTTTGATGACGTCACAGTATTAAAGTCAGAACACAGCAAGAATATTTGACATCATACATGTACATGAATTTCACCTGGGAACATTATTCCCTCTAGAAACAATTTAGGAAGTGTGAAAACAGGACAGAAATTAGAGAAAGGGAGATAACCAACAGATGTTTTATGATAGTGTTTTAACATATTGCAGCATTTCACTGTATTACTTTATTTTATTTTCAGCCTTTCTGTGATGGATCTCACAAGTTGAACCTTAGTGATCCAAAACTTTTAAATGTTATGGGAAAATTCAGCCCTCACAGATTCGAAGTTACAGAGACTAAAAAATACTGGCTTTGCATGTGCAAACAGACTAATAACAGACCTTTTTGTGATGGTAGTCACCAAGCTGAAGAAGTCCAAAAGAAAATTAGATCCTAGCCTTATATGTTTTTTTTTATTTATACAATATATGTATGTGATAAATTTGGCAATTATAATACTGAAAATTTTATTTGTCTTTTGTCTTACCATGTTGACACACCTGGTCCTGATGATGAAAAAGTTGAAATAATCAAGTCATAATTTATCGCTGAATTGAATATTGTACCAGATTTATGAATATGAATTTGCTACCCATCATTATACCCTAGGCAAACAAAGTTCAGGATTATACAAGAATCACCCTGTCTGTTCGTCTGTTTCTTCCATTGGTCCTGTCTGTCCACACTTTTTGTAACTATAACTTCTCTTAAACCTCTGAAATTTTTTTCATAAAACTTGACTCAAAAAGGGCACTACATGGAATTATGCATGAAGATTATTATTGTCTGAAGCTATAAAGGGGAGATAATTTAAGTGATATTTCCTTAATTAACTTGTAAGTGCAACTCCTCTCTTAAACCAGGATTTTTATTATTTATCAAGACAAAAAGAAACCACACTATATGCAGATGTGCATGAAGGAATAAAACTGTTGATATACACAACAAAGGGGAGATTACTTCTCTGCTATTTTAAGAAAATGGGGATGGATAGGAAATTCTTTGTTACCTATACTTTGTTTTTAGCTCATCTGGCAATTCCCAAGGTGAGCCCTTACCATTAATTTGTATTCATCGTCTGTCCAGTATCTGTCTGGTGTAAAATTTGCACATCTCCTAGAACCAGTACAAATCAAACATAGAAACAATATCCCTTTGATTGAACTTACTATTTTTATTTATTAATGGATCATGTGGAAGCACACTCAAAGATCATGCCAATTCAAATAAACTTGACCAATTGAGAACAAAATTTCTCGCAATAGTAGTAGTCCTTAGGTGATGCCCTTTTAAAGTTTTTTTATGAAAGGCCCACAACCAATCAAGACGGTCAGACACTGTGAACAAAGTTCAACTATGGAATCTATTGAAAAATTATTCAAAGATACTAGTAAGCAAATTTAAAACCAAAACAATGGTCCTTAGATGATCCCGTTCTATAAAGGCTTCAGCCTTAGATGATCCCCTTCCACAAAGATTTTAGCACGTCTTTTCATTATCCAAGAGCTTCCAGGCAGGAAAATTGTATGGAAATAGATTCAATGTTCTCCCACCTCGGACAAGAGAATCCATTGTTTTCGCGGTGCGAGGATGTGTAAGACAAGCTACTCGCATTTATTCCCGCCAATATTTTTCATAACAATATATACGGCTAAGTCAGCATGAATCGAAAAGTATACCATTTAATACATTTAAATACAACAGGATCATTCAAAGATATAGACCACTCAATTTAATAACAAAGAAATGGTTGAAATTGTGCAATAATTCCTCACAGGATTTGACAAAAAGGATCACTATAGTTCATCTTGCACCCGTCTATTTGCCTGTCTGTCGAGCACCAAATTCTTAGCATTATCTGTATTTCTTCGTAAACAGCTTGATACTTCTTTCAACTTGTAGGAATGGTTCAGTAAATATTATAGATATGTACCATGCATTTTGTCTTTTGCTTTAACTCTATGCTGAGATATGGTCTGTTCATTGAAATAGTAAGCGCTCAATATGTTATAAAGGACTTTTTGTTTTTGAGACAGACTTTATCACATCCAGTATCTAGTGAGCCTGTTAGGTTGACCTTGATGCATTACGCGGTGACAAAGTCTGTGTCAAAAACAAAATGTCCATTATTTTATTTATTGGTAATTCACAAAACTGGGAGTAATTAGTCCCAGCACAAAACGATAAATAGAACTCTATAATAAATTGAATTAACATATGCAACAATTGCCGACATCACGTGATTTTAGTGACGCAACTTCCGGCCATCGATACACTGAAATTTTAACATAGAAAGCTATGGGAGGTTCTACTAAATCTGCAATATCTTCTAAATTACACAATTTAAACTCATTTTGCATATTCCCTCATCATCTATGATAGTTTATTTAACAATAAGAATCAGTCCTGACAGTTTAAATTAATGGGAAATTACGTCCCTGGACTTTTGAAAAATTAGTATTTTTTACTATGATTCTCCTGTTTTGTCTATATAAAATGCCTCAACCCCTACACGGTTAAAGTGATAATTTCTCATTTCACAGCATAAAATTGATCGTTTTGCATATTCCTGCAAGTAGTTGACATATGAAAATATCAAAATATTGTGTTTAAAACAGTTTAATTTTTAGTCTAGTCTCGTCCCTAGAAGTTTGAAATTCATCAATTTTTCATCAATATTATCCAAAATGGCGGACGACCAAACAGGTATAAGATGAAGAAAATTGTATTTTTAAAATTTTTTTAGTTAATAAAGTTGACATAGATTATTTCTTTTTAAAGACTGTTGACTGCCATTAATTAATATATAAATAGGCAAAAAAATAATTAAAATAAAACACTTTTGAACTTACTTTAAAAAAGCCTGTATCCCATTTTGAATTTTTCATTGTATATATATATTTTTCATAATTTACAATCATTTGAATACATATCCTCGATGTAATTTCAATAATCTGAATATGGTCCATGAACAAATTCAAAATTTGTTATGAAACTTATTTATATATTTGTCAAAACTTCATTTCTTAATCAAGGATGTATATTGTATATGTCTTTGTGTTAATTGTTTTATTACCCTGTGTCTGGATGAAAAAGGTATCTATTACGTAATTCACATACCTGTTGTCTCACCTTTGTCACCTGGTGCATGTACAGGAGGAACAATACAGGTGTACAATGGACAGGTCGGAGTGGTATTCAAATATTTGCAACAGAAAACTCAGCTCCACAAATTAAATAATTTATTTTACTTTACGTTTTCTCTATTTTTTAATTTTTTTTATTGTAACTCATTTTTAAATTATATATCAATTGCAACGGTTTCTTAGAATAAAATTGTAACAGAAATTATGAAAATTGTAAATTCATTTTATTACATTCCTTCGGCGACTAGATTTTTGAGTAAGAGTTATTGTTCCTAATTATGACTGAAATTGTTGCATATGGCTGAAATTTCTATTTTTTTTCCATAAAATTATCAAAATTTATGCATTTTTTTTATTTTCTATTTCAAAAACTGTAACAGAAAAAGGTGGTGATTAAATTGGAATGTTCAGCATATCAAGGTCTACCCCTCTGAAATTTTGAAGAAAATCGAAAGGTCTTTGTGAGAGTTATTGCATCTTTCAACATATTTTTTACGGGTTATAATTATCTCCCTTTAAATTCTGTTTTCAAATCTTCTTTGAATAACTTTTCTCTTTTAAGTTTTAGAGAAATTCCCTGTTATCACTTTATTTAAAACTTTTATTTCTTCCATAATCAAGAGCAAAATGGGCATTTTTTTNNTATGCTGTCTCTGACCTACATTTTACGCATGAGCAACTTGGTTAGGTAGAATGGTTAAAGTCCATTCCCGCTTACTGACATGGTCCTCATCAACCATATTGGTATGTATGATGCATTTTGGGATGACAACAACAAAGCATGCTTCAGATGCAGTCTGTAAACTACGTTTTACGCATGAGCGACTTGGTTAGGTAGAATGGTTAAAGTCCATTCCCGCTTACTGACATGGTCTCATCAACCATATTGGTATGGATGATGCATTTTGGGATGACAACAACAATGCATGCTTCGGACGCTGTCTCTGACCTACATTTTACACATGAGCGACTGGGTTAGGTAGAATGGTAAAAGTCCATTCCCGCTTACTAACATGGCCCACATCAACCATATTGGTATGTAGGATGCGTTTTAGGATGGCAACAACAATGCATGCATCGGATGCTGTCTCTTACCTACATTTTACGCATGAGCTACTTGGTTAGGTAGAATGGATAAAGTCCATTCCCGCTTACTGACATGGCCCACATCAACCATATTGGTATGTATGATGCATTTTGAGATGACAACAATGCATGCTTCGGATGCTGTCTCTGACCTACATTTTACGCATGAGCGACTTAAAGTCCATTCCCGCCTATTGACATGGCCCACATCAACCATATTGGTATGTATGATGCAATTTGGGATGACAACAATGCATGCTTTGGATGCAGTCTGTAAACTACAATTTATGCATGACTGAAACTGTTATAAAGTATGATTATAACCCATTCCTGTTTACTGACATGTGCAGCATGTGACAATGCTGCGCAACGAGGTGAGCTTAGCAAGCTCTGGCTGCTTTCTATGTTTTTCACAAAAATCTTATCTGAATATCTACCTTAATATGCAAAATAATAACTTTTAGGTTCTTGAGAGCCTCTAGTTTCCGTAAAATTTTAGATTTTTGTTACTTATTATTAATGACAAGATTGAGATAAAGTTTAAAAAGAACAGAAATGATTAGCATATTGAGATCGGTCTTCCTTTCCTACAATTTTGAAGAAACCTGTAGTTTCACATTAAAGTTATTGTCCTCTTTTCATGGCATTTTCACAATTTTTGTTGAACCTGCAATGAAAATTGTCGAAAGCGAGACATACAAAAATCTAGGTATTACTTTCCAGCGGCAACGCTGTAATTTTTTTTTAAAGTATAACGCTTAGAAACAACATCTTGTGTCCACATGTAGGTGATGGATTGAAATGTTTCAGATGACCTTGGCTTTGTCTTCATAAAAATTGCTACATAGTTTTACATTCAAGTCCTTTAATGCACAGACGTATTATATTTTCTTTAGGATAGAAACATAAGGAAGACTATCCATTGTGTTGCATCTGCACGTCCGTCTGTACGGCTAAAAAAGTGTTAGCATTATCTCGTCTTCTCCTGAAACACTTCAACCAAATTTGCAGGAATATTTATGTCCCCCAAACGAAGTTTGGGAGACATATTGTGATTACTCCGTTTCTTATTAAGTCGCCCAAACAAAGTTTGGCGACTTATTGTGTTTGCACCGTTTCTTATTATTATTATTAAGTCGCCCAAACAAAGTTTGGCGACTTATTGT
>MJUU01011275.1:13175-31319 GCA_002080025.1 Modiolus philippinarum
AGGTAACCCATACATTGGGAATCAACGAAAAGTCAAAGTCTGATTATCTCCCCTTCCTGCTTTCAGAAAATAATTATATTCCTTTATGCACATCTCCATTTAGTGTCCATCCTTTGTGTAACGTTTCATCAAAATCGTTCAAGTGGTTTAAGAGGAGTTGTGCTTACGAGAAGTGTGGACAGACGGACAGACAGACAGACAGGGTGATTCCTATATACCCCCGCAAACTTTGTTTGCCGGGGGTATAATAAGTTTTTGTATAGATAAAGCCTTTATAATATTCAAAACCGTGAAAATTGATACCTGCAAATATGTCGATGTTTCATAAACTGCGAAAATAAGCACCCGCAAAAATTAATACGTTTACAGTATCTTTTCACAGTTGACAATACATGCTTAGCGATTTCAGTAGATCAACAATGGCCATGGTCATAGTTTAATACATATTCCCTCAATCAGTTTTAAAAATTGCTTCTACCTATTTCAAAAAACATCTTTAATCATTTTTCTTTTAATCTGATCAACTTGGTCATGTAAATCTACAGCTTCTCAAGTGTTACCATTCAGCCAAACTGAAATTTGCCCATTAGTATGTATGATAAAAGTATAATGGTCACACCTGAGCAGCTGCTGATTTAAGGACCTAGGTTAAGGGACATAACTCTTAATAATCCTATGTATGTTTGTTTTAATCAGTCTTTATTAATATGTTCTAAGCTTCTAAGTGACATAGATGATTTTAATTCTTTTTCACATAAATGCTTAAAAATCATCGATGAATCAGACTGATGAAAATGCCTTACTGATTTAAAGAGTATTCTCCCTTTGCCTAGGTCTACTACCTTAAATAACCAGCTTGATCAGCTGAAAAAAAAATTGACCAACAGAGTGTTTCAAATATATCCTACACCCCATCTTATGTGAATTTTCAGTACCAATTATTGTAACAATTCATTTTATCATTTAGAACAAATATATTTAGTATGTTTCATTTACCATTCTTGTTGCTCATCAAGTATTTTGACTAACCAAATTGAGTTTTTCATCACTATAGGCTGTATTTTAGACAGTTGTTTATTGGTGAGAGACACTTCTCCACCCAGATGGAAATTTTAAATTCAAATTGTATCTCAGTATTTTATGGTTACAAGTCACATGCACAATATTTTTTAAAATAACAGTGAAAAGAATCACCATGTATCATCCGTACACAGGATATGGATAGCAGGACTGGTTTTCGTTTAAATTTCAATGAAATCTACCATTAGTGTACGGGGGTACAAGTGTGAACCAGTGTATACCTACTTAGTAGTTATAAACTGGATCCACATACACTAATGGTACCTGTCATTGAAATTTAAACCAAAACCAGTCCTGGTACCTATATCCTGCGTACGGATGATACACGGTGAGAATCTTGTATCTATAATTCAGGAAGTTTAGTGGTCACGTTTTGAAATTTTAAGGATGTTCGCTTGTCATGTTTATGCATTTCTGTCAGATTTTCGGAATTCTCTGGATTTATCCATTCAAAAGCTTAATAATATTTTGCTCGGTGATCCCCTAATTTTTTCGATAATTTCAGTTTATATATCTTTGGGAGCATTCTGACAAAATTTTATTCAACTGGTATTATTTTGTCACATTCATTATTTGATAAACATTGCTCGTGTTAAACCTATGAAAAATGCAGAGTAGTTCAGTTTCCCGCCATTTTTTGAAACACTTGTATCTCAAAAATTTCATCGGTAACCTATCAATTTTTTCGGCTTTAATTATTTCTTTTTCAATTTTCTAACAAAAAATCACATTTAATTGATATCCTTGTTATATTTAAACTGACCAGTGAACATCCTTAAGCTACATTTTTTAAACTCCCTTGGTTTTATTATTTTGTCCACTGACACAGTATTTCTTTTCATATTATCATTGAGACAATGTTTTATCAAATTCTATTCATCTTGACAAAGTCATATAAAAAATTCACAGGAGTGTATTATACGCCAAATTTAAAACTCAGTGGCGCTAAAAAAATACTCACTCAACATCTACTACTCTGTCAATGTGGAACTTCTTTGTGGTCTCAAACTCAAACGAGTATAGAGAAAACTCAAACTGGTATTTCTCTATGCCTAAATACAGCCTCTGTTTACATGGATTCAACTTTAAGAAAACGTTGAAGTTCCTGTTTACTGTTGTGGAATGAAGGCAGCACGTCACGCCAGTGCAGGAGTCATACAGATGACAAACAATGTCGCTGCCCAAGGGAGGCAAGGTCACACTTGACTGACAGGCTGAAATAAATCAAAAACATCATCTTTATGGATAAAAAATAATACTGTAATTGTACTTATTTTCACGGTGTACTTATCTTCGCGAATTTCACGATCAACACTTTTCCGCGAAAATATATACACGCGAATACGTAGAAATATGCGTATTTAGTAACGTAAAGCATAAGTCTAATGACGATTCCGCGAAATTAAATACCCGCGAACTTGTATGCAAACGGAAATCCGCGAAAATAAGTACTCGCGAAAAAAAGTACAATTACAGTATTTAAGATTTGGCTTGGTAATTTAAGCTCACTGACATTAGAGTGTGTGTGGAATTACAATATACGGCACTTAATTTTTTGAAAGGTATGTAACAATGTCGCTATCCAAGGGAGGCAAGGTCACACTTGACTGACAGGCTGAAATAAATCAAAAACATCAAATAGCTGCTCAATAGAAACTTTATGGATACCAATGCTATATTTTAGATTCAGTTTTGTAATTTACATCCAAATTACCGGTAGATTTCAATGACATCCAAGAAAACATGAAATTAAAAATAAAGGCCACTCTTGTCCCAAATTTAAAATAAAAAGACTTGTGATACAAATGAATTATTTTGAATCGCCTTACTTAAACAGGTAAAGAAGTGAAGAGCTGCAATATACAATACTAAGAGAGTATGCTTACTATGGCTTTTACACAATATATACATATGTATTTATCAAGTAATGTATTCAAGAAAATAGTTTTTTATGACTTTAATGGAAACAAAATTATATCTAATGGAAGCAAAATTCTATGTAAGTGTAGTCTATTTTATACCTTTTGTCCATCCATTTGTAGGCGATGTAAACAAAGCATCGGAAAATCCACATTGCTGTACATTGAGAATACTGGCTATTTTTAGATCTTCCAACAGTTGTGAGGCCACTAAAGAGTTCAAAGGTAATGTCGTGGCATATCCTCTATCTGTTAGGTACGTGTTCAAATTAAATCCTACAAAAAAAAAAGTTTCAATGAATTTTATCAAGTGGTCTAGAAGTGGTTGCCGCCACAAAGCAAGTACCCTATAGCGGACAGACGAACGAACATACGGACGACCGAACTAACGTATGGACACCATGATTACTATATACAGCCCGCTAAAGCAGGGAGTATAATTAATGTATAAAATGCTGTTTTGACAGTTTTCTGAATTAAGGCATTGTGTATTCCTGTATAAAATATGGAACTCAATAATACAACAGTTTTCTATCTTATCAATGATGTATATAACAAATTCACATACATCCAATAGTGAAAATGCAATTCTATAATATCAATAGTATTCACTACGTAACAAACTGCATAATAACATTTATCCATTTATTGATATACATGTTTTAAACATTGTATTGTAAACTTGGAAATTTTCGGAAAGCCTTTTTTTCATGGTTTTTAAAACAAAGTTAACTTCCTGAATCTTGAATTGGCAGTTTGCAGCCAAATTTCTTAATCATCCAACTGCATAAAATATTTTGCTGCAGTTTTATTTTTGTGCATCTCCTTTCCACAATATCGCACTCCCAACTTTGGAAAATCATGTATCATGATTAGGTGGATTTTTACTTTCAAATATGTAAATCATTGAAATCATGTATCAGGCCTATTTTTAGGGGTATTTTTAAGGAGTCGAGCTGCCAAAAAAAGGCTTTTACAGAGATATGCTTAGATCCTTACAGACACCAATCAAGCAATCCATCCTAAGTCAGCAATTACACCAACAATCAGTCATATAACTCAAAGGGGCAAAATTTTTGTTACATAATACACCATATCCAAGCTATAGTATTAGGATTTACCAGACCAAGTCACAGTATAGAAAACGTTACGTCATAAAGCCTAAAACGTCATGAAACTATGTTGCTATAGTACATTCTTGGTCAAATGGGGCAGACACATTTATGATGTAGGGCAGACAAACAACAGCAGGTGAATCTAAATACCAGAACTCAGATATGGTCTATTGTCTTCTTATTTGTATATCTCAATTAAGTCTCAAGTTTTTCTTACCTGGTATAGCAAATCCACCTCCAAAGTTACATGGCTGCTTAGGAATCCTTGCTCCATCAAAAACAGTGAATGAATAGCGACAATCTTTTCCTGACTCCAGACAAACACTGATCTTCATGTTCAATAGATATACGTTCTCTGCAGTAAGCTCTTCAGCTTTGTACCTAAAATAATTGAATAATACAGTTGAACTTTGATGGCTATAACTGCAATAACTTGAACATCATGGGCGTCTCGAATCCTTTGTTTGAATTTATACACAGTCAGACCTACGACAGCTGGAATAACCCTCTGGCTCAAACTGTTTTAATCGATCCCTTGGGTGTTCAGATATTGAAATTCCACTGTACTCTTACTACAATACTGAACCGATTTGAATTTTGAATTACATCATAAATCTTTGAAAGTTTCTCAGTGAAACCTCTCCAGTGTAGTCAGCGTTTGGTTTAGACGGGTTTGCAGTTTAGACAGAATTTGGTTTAGTCAGGTTTGCAGTTTAGTCAGAGATTGGTTTAGACAGGTTTGCAGTTTAGTCAGAGATTGGTTTAGACAGGTTTGCAGTTTAGTCAGAGATTGGTTTAGACAGGTTTGCAGTTTAGTCAGAGTTTTGGTTAGACAGGTTTGTAGTTTTGTCAGAGTTTGGTTTAGACAGGTTTGCAGCTAAGTCAGAGTTTGGTTTAGACATGTTTGCAGTTTAGTCAGAGTTTGGCTTAGATATGTTTGCAGTTAAGTCAGAGTTTGGTTTAGACATGTTTGGTAACAATTGGCCAAGTGCCTTAAGAGGAGAAGATTTTTTAAATTGATGACAAAAAGTATCAAATTTCTAAAATTTTAGCAATAAAGGGCAAAAACTCCTATGTGGGTAGTCAGATTTTCTTCAAAATTTCAAGGTGGGTAGATCTTGATATGCTGAACATTTTTGCAATTCAAAGTTGACCTCTATCTGTTATAGTTTTTGTGATAAAAAATAAAGAATATCAAAATTTTGAAATTTTCACGGAAAAAGGGCAATAACTCTAAGACAGGTTTTTGGATTTTCTTCAAAATTGCAGGGCAGGTAGATCTTGTCATGCTGATCACTTTTATTCCATCAGATTTTTTATATCTGTAATGGTTTTTGAGTTATTTGCCAAATACAGCAATTTACCCCTATGTGCTATTTTTAGCAACGGCAGCCATGTTGTTTGGTCCTCGGACTAATAGAACATAATTTTGAATCTAGGTACACTGGTGATGATTCAGGTCAAGTTTGGTTAAAATTGGCCTAGGGGTTTCAGAGGAGAAGATTTTTGAAAAAGTTTACGACGGAAGGACGGACGACGGACGGACGTCGACAGACGCCAAGTGATGGCAATAGCTCACATGGCCTTTTAGGCCAGGTGAGCTAAAAATTCGGAAAAGTCAATAAAATTATTTGGGTAGGCCAATTTTTACATAGTCAAAAGGGTAAGGGGTAACAAACAATATTTTGATTTTNTTCCCGCCATTTTTTGAAACACTTGTATCTCAAAAATTTCATCGGTAACCTATCAATTTTTTCGGCTTTAATTATTTCTTTTTCAATTTTCTAACAAAAAATCACATTTAATTGATATCCTTGTTATATTTAAACTGACCAGCGAACATCCTTAAGCTACATTTTTTAAACTCCCTTGGTTTGATTATTTTGTCCACTGACATAGAATTTCTTTTCATATTATCATTTAGACAATGTTTTATCAAATTCTATTCATCTTGACAAAATCATATAAAAAATTCCCAGGAGTGTATTATACGCCAAATTTAAAACTCAGTGGCTCTAAAAAAAATACTCACTCAACATCTACTACTCTGTCAATGTGGAACTTCTTTGTGGTCTCAAACTCAAACGAGTATAGAGAAAACTCAAACTGGTATTTCTCTATGCCTAAATACAGCCTCTGTTTACATGGATTCAACTTTAAGAAAACGTTGAAGTTCCTGTTTACTGTTGTGGAATGAAGGCAGCACGTCACGCCAGTGCAGGAGTCATACAGATGACAAACAATGTCGCTGCCCAAGGGAGGCAAGGTCACACTTGACTGACAGGCTGAAATAAATCAAAAACATCATCTTAAAGTTGATCTACAGAACTTTATGGATAAAAAATACTATTTAAGTATTGGCTTGGTAATTTAAGCTCACTGACATTAGAGTGTGTGTGGAATTACAATATACGGCACTTAATTTTTTGAAAGGTATATAACAATGTCGCTATCCAAGGGAGGCAAGGTCACACTTGACTGACAGGCTGAAATAAATCAACAAGAGTTGTCAGAAGACAACATAGCTCGCCGGGGGTTCCAGTAAGCTCAATGCACAATAAATTCGAAAGTAATAGAAAGCTTTCTTCACAAGAAAGTCACACATCAATTATAAACACCCTATCATTTAACAACTAAATTCTAGAAGCAAAGTTAAAGTTTTTAAAAAATTGCTTTCAGGGCAAGGTAAAGATCAAAATGTCTACAAATATGGTACATTAGAAAGCTCTCATCAAAAGAACGTCACATACCAAATATGAACACCCTACCATTAAACAACTTAATTCTAGAAGCAAAGTTAAAGTTTTTAAATCAAAGTGCTTGGAGCACTTAAAGGTATCTTTGCTACTGATATACCTGGTTTATATTAGGTTCAGTGCTTGTGCCTGTGGCTGTACACAGACTGCACATTAAATTACCTGGCAGTATGAAATAAAACATGACCATAAATTACAATCAACATTGGATAAAATATCAAATTCTTTCTTAAGATACATTTGCATCATACAAGAAAACTCTTAAATTACAAATTTCAACAGTGAACATATTAATTTGGTGTGAAGGAAGGCATGGGAAATTTAATTGTTTTTAAACACCTTCACTTCTTGTTAGACGATCATTCATCACCAACTATAAAAAAAAAGCTTTTTTTTTTTACTAATGCTATTATTTCACTATTTTTCAATAATGCTGTTTTAATTTTTGAAAGGACTACAACCAATGCCCTCAGTCTAACATCTCTAAATCTAGTCGCAAGGAAATTTTTAAATACTTAAAATTTGTTCAGTATCTGAATCAGATGAAGTGAGGCCAGTCTGATAAAAATTTTTACATTTTTTTCTTTTCTTTTTTTTTTTTAAAAGCCTACCTTCTAGAGGCAAGGTTAAAGTTTTTTAAAAATTGCCCTATGGGCAAGGTCAAGGTCAAGGTCAAAATGTCTACAAGTATGGTACTAGAATAAAGCTCTCATCATAAGGAAGCTGCATACCAAATATAAACACCCTACCTCTAAAAGTCAACCTTCTAGGGGCAAGGTTAAAGTTTTTTAAAAATTGCCCTAAGGGCAAGGTCAAGGTCAAAATGTCTACAAGTATAGTACCAGAAGAAAGCTCTCATCACAAGGAAGTCACATACCAAATATCAACATCCTAGCTATTAAGGTCTCAATTCCACAAGCCAGGTTAAAGTTTTGCTGATGCCGACGCCGACACCAGGGTGATGACAATAGCTCTCCGGACATTCGTCCCGGCAAGCTAAAAACATCATCAAATAGCTGCTCAATAGAAACTTTATGGATACCAATGCTATATTTTAGATCCAGCTTGGTAATTTACATCCAAATTACTGGTGGAGATCAATGACATCCAAGAAATTAAAAATAAAGGCCACTCTTGTCCCAAATTTAAAATAAAAAGACTTGTGATACAAATGAATTATTTTGAATCGCCTTACTTAAACAGGTAAAGAAGTAAAGAAGTGAAGAGCTGCAATATACAATACTAAGAGAGTATGCTTACTACGGCCTTTACACAATATATACATATGTATTTATCAAGTAATGTATTCAAGAAAATAGTTTTTTATGACTTTAATGGAAAAAAAATTAAATTTAATGGAAGCAAAATTCTATGTAAGTGTAGTCTATTTTATACCTTTTGTCCATCCATTTGTAGGCGATGTAAACAAAGCATCGGAAAATCCACATTGCTGTACATTGAGAAGACTGGCTATTTTTAGATCTTCCAACAGTTGTGAGGCCACTAAAGAGTTCAATGGTAATGTCGTGGCATATCCTCTATCTGTTAGGTACGTGTTCAAATTAAATCCTACAAAAAAAAAGTTTCAATGAATTTTATCAAGTGGTCTAGGAGGAGTTGTCGCCACAAAGCAAGTACCCTATAGCGGACAGACGAACAAATGTACGGACGAACGAACTAACATATGGACACCATAATTACAATATACAGCCCTCTAAAGCAGGGAGTATAATTAATGTATAAAATGCTGTTTTGACAGTTTTCTGAATATAAGGCATTGTATATTCCTGTACAGGCTGTCCAGCACCTTTTGGCAAAAAAATTAGGGCAAAATTTAGGACAAAAAAAGTAAAAAATAAGGGCTTTTTAGGACATTTTTAGGATAAATTTGTATTTTTTAGGAACAAAAATCTCATTTAAAGAGCATTTTACAGGACTTAACCAATAAAGCTTGACATGGATCCACCAGACATCTACCATTTACTGTATGCCCTGAATAAGAACTTAATATAACATTAATTAGAGATGAATTAAAACTAACGATACATTTAACGAATACATTGACTGTCACGGAGCAATTTCTAGAAAAAATTAGGAATTTTCATAAAAAATAAGGGCCTTTTTAGGAAATCCAATTGAATTTTCAGTTTTATTAGGAATTTTAGCAAAACCATAAAAAATTAGGATTTTTTAGGAATTTTAGGGCTGCTGGACAGCCTGCCTGTATAAAATATGGAACTCAATAATACAACAGTTTCCTATCTTATAAATGATGTATATAACAAATTCACATACATCCAATAGTGAAAATGCAATTCTATAATATCACTAGTATTCACTACGTAACAAACTGCATAATAACATTTATCCATTTATTGTATACATGTTTTAAACATTGTATTGTAAACTTGGAAATTTTCGGAAAGCCTTTTTTTCATGGTTTTTAAAACAAAGTTAACTTCCTGAACCTTGAATTGGCAGTTTGCAGCCAAATTTCTGAATCATCCAACTGCATAAAATATTTTGCTGCAGTTTTATTTTTGTGCATCTCCTTTCCACAATATCATGCTTCCAACTTTGTAAAATCATGTATCATGATTGGGTAGTTTTTAACTTTCGATTATATAAATCATTGAAACCACAGGGGCCGGTAACATACGATATTGATAGACCGGGTCCCATATATATGTATAAGAAGGAGAAGGGAAACAACGTAAGTCCAAAAATTATATACCACAATATTTCCAAGTCAGACGACGACAGCTTTTTATGGCAATAATTGTCTCAAACTCAGCCATAAGTTAGCCAAATAATTATATTTTCATAAAATATAAACTTTTTTACCTTCACTTGGCTTTAAAATATATTTTTCTCCCATCGAAACACTGAAATTGTCCCGATGTAGTTTAAGTAGGCCAGTGTAGGGAAACGAAGTAAATCCCGAAATGAGAAAAAAAGTAAAAACTTTATTCGATTCCTCTCCGTATCCGATTCCCTCCTTCAGTGAGCTGGCAAATCAACATTACGACTGGATTATTTAGGTTTATAACAATAACATTATTGACCAATCAGAAGACTGTTCTCGTTTCATTCAAAATGTCGACGAATGTTGACATTCTACTTTCTGTGACACAAACGATACGCCAAGTCGCTGAAGACTGTTGAATTTGACGTTTTATGTGCGTGAATTAACATGGAACTTATTTGTGGAAATGTGGAAAGTTATATTTAAACAAGATTTTTTCGTGAAAAGGCAAAAAACATTGATTGAAGTGGAAAAATTGTGTTGATTTCATGGCCTACTTAAACTACATCGGGACAATTTCAGTGTTTCGATGGGAGAAAAATATATTTTAAAGCCAAGTGAAGGTAAGAAAGTTTATATTTTATGAAAATATAATTATTTGGCTAACTTATGGCTGAGTTTGAGACAATTATTGCCATAAAAAGCTGTCGTCGTCTGACTTGGAAATATTGTGGTATATAATTTTTGGACTTCCGTTGTTTCCCTTCTCCTTCTTATACATATATATGGGACCCGGTCTATCAATATCGTATGTTACCGGCCCCTGTGATTGAAACATTGTATCAGGCCTATTTTTAGGGGTATTTTTCAGGAATTGAGCTGCTAAAAAAGGCTTTTACATAGATACGCTTAGATCCTTACAGACATCCATCAAGCAATCCATCCAAAGTCAGCAATTACAGCAACAATCAGTCATATAACTCAAAGGGGCAAAATTTTTGTAAAAGAATTGTCTTCTTATTTGTATATCTCGACACGGGACTTTCAAGATAGGAACTCTCTTGTAATTGAAGGTGGAAACAATTTCCTCAAATACCAGTGAGACAGAGTGACTATTCTTGATCCATTGAAATAAATATATACCACATAAAAAACAAAATATCTATGAAATTGAAGTATACACTTATAATTGTGCCTACATGACAAATCTTCAACTAAATTTTAATTGACGAAAACAATTAACATAAAGTGCTACAACAGACTGAATATAAACCACCCTTAGCTCAACAGTTTTCATTCCCTCTCAGTGTGTTTTGATGTATTGATTTTTTTGTATAGTATCAGAAATGTATTTCTGTTTGAACACGTCTCAGAAGTCCCGTAATAAGTCTCAAGTTTTTCCTTACCTGGTATGGCAAATCCTCCTCCAAAGTTACATGGCTGCTTAGGAATCCTTGCTCCATCAAAAACAGTGAATGAATAGCGACAATCTTTTCCTGACTCTAGACAAACACTGATCTTCATGTTCAATAGATATACGTTCTCGGCAGTAAGCTCTTCAGCTTTGTACCTAAAAAAGTTGAATAATACAGTTGAACTCCTATGGCTCGGACTGCAATAACTCAAACACCATGGGTGTCTCCAACCCTTTATTTGAACCCTTTGTTTGAATTTATACATGGTCAGACCTACAACAGCTGGAATAACCCTCTGGCTTAAACTGTTTTAATCGGTCCCTTGGGGGTTCAGATATTGAAATTCCACTGTACTCTTACTACAATACTGAACCCGATTTGAATTTTGAATTACATCATAAATCTTTGAAAGTTTCACAGTGAAACCTCTCCAGTGTAGTCAGAGTTTGGTTTAGACGGGATTGCAATTTAGACAGAGTTTGGTTTAGTCAGGTTTGCAGTTTAGTCAGAGATTGGTTTAGACAGGTTTGCAGTTTAGTCAGAGTTTGGGTTAGACAGGTTTGCAGTTTTGTCAGAGTTTGGTTTAGACAGGTTTGCAGCTAAGTTAGAGCTTGGTTTAGACAGGTTTGCAGCTAAGTCAGAGTTTGGTTTAGACATGTTTGCAGTTTAGTCAGAGTTTGGGTTAGACAGGTTTGCAGTTTTGTCAGAGTTTGGTTTAGACAGGTTTGCAGCTAAGTCAGAGTTTGGTTTAGACAGGTTTGCAGCTAAGTCAGAGTTTGGTTTAGACATGTTTGCAGTTTAGTCAGAGTTTGGCTTAGATATGTTTGCAGTTAAGTCAGAGTTTGGGTTAGACAGGTTTGGTAACAATTGGCTCAGTGGCTTAAGAGGAGAAGATTTTTTAAATTGATGACAAAAAGTATCAAATTTCTTAAATTTTACCAATAAAGGGCAAAAACTCCTATGTGGGTAGTCAGATTTTCTTCAAAATTTCAAGGTGGGTAGATCTTGATATGCTGAACATTTTTGCATTTCAAAGTTGACCTCTATCTGTTATAGTTTTTGTGATAAACTAGAGATTGTATCTGTAAGACACGGATGCCCCACCAATAAATTTATCGCAAAAGATTACCTAAGTCAACTGGGCATAAAATAAATCCTCTGTCAGTGAATTGTGATGGAATATAGTGTGTAGTTGCTTAGAAGTGGACCTAAACCCAAAAATTTAACAAAGTCATTCAAGCATAAAATGTAGGTCATGGATACCCAATGCTTGGTGAAACAGGTAGTTCTCCTATAGATGAATGTTACAGTGAAATATCATGATGCTACAATACTTAGTCATTGAGAAACAGACTTAAATGCAAAACTTAACCAAAGTCACTGAAGCGTAAAATGTAGGTCAAAGCCACCTAATTGTCAATGATTTGTGTAGTACTCATCAAAACAATTATTTCGATGAAACATCAATGTCTTATAATGTGAAGTTGTTGAGAAATGGACCTTAATGCAAAACTTAACCAAAGTAACTAAAGCGTAAAATATAGGTCAAAGCCACCTAATTATCAGTAATTTGTGTAGCCCTCATCAAGACAATTTATTTGATGAAATATCATTGTCTTATAATGTGTAGTAATTGAGAAATGGACCTTAACGCAAAACTTAACCAAAGTCACTGAAGCGTAAAATGTAGGTCAAAGCCACCTAATTGTCAATGATTTTTCATCAAGGCAATTAATTTGATGAAACATGATCCTCTAATAATGTGTAGTTGTTGAGAAATAGACTTACATGTAAAACTTAAATAGAGTCACTCAACCATGAAATGTAGGTCAAAGAGTCAAACTGCCTAGTGAACTCTGTAGTACTATCAAAGATCTACGTACTGGCCTACTATAATTGTTCTATACCTTACAGTTTCTGAGAAATGTATCTTAACGCAAAATTTAACCGGACGTATGGACGGAAGGACAGACAAGGGTAACACTATAAGCCACTTCCACATTCGTGGGCGGGGCATAAAATTAAAGAACATCAAAACTTTGAAATTTTCACGGAAAAAGGGCAATAACTCTAAGATGGGTTTCAGATTTTCTTCAAAATTGCAGGGCGGGTAGATCTTGTCATGCTGATCACTTTAACTCCGTCACATTTTTATATCTGTAATGGTTTTTGATTTATTTGCTAAATACAGCAATTTACTATGTGCTATTTTTAGCAATGGCAGCCATGTTGTTTGGTCCTCGGACTAATAGAACATAATTTTGAATCTAGATACCAAGTTTGGTTAAAATTGGCCTAGTGGTTTCAGAGGATAAGATTTTTGAAAAAGTTTACGACGGCCGGACGGACGCTGACGGAAGCCAAGTGATGGCAATAGCTCACATGGCCTTTTAGGCCAGGTGAGCAAAAAATTCTGAAAAGTCAATACAATTATTTGAATAGGCCAATTTTTTCATGGTCAAAAGGGTAAGGGGTAACAAACAATATTTTGATTTTGGACTTGAGAAACACCTTTTCCAGGAATCAAAAGGAATACCGTACAAGTGGTTATTTTCGCGGGACGCAAATTTTGCGATTTCTTTCAAAATTGCTGGACTTTATTTTCGTGGGACTCAAATTTTCATGATTGCTTATCATTTACTGTATAAAGTCTCATATAAATTATATTTCGCAGTATGCAATTTTTGTGACTTCAAAATGTTCATGAATAGAGCGGAAATTAAGTCCTTGCGAAAATAACCACATATACAGTATGTCTCCTGACTGCGAGGTGGAAAGAAAACTTGAATCTATGAAAAAATACAAAAACTTACTGTAGTCTAAGAAGATTTCCTAACGTAACAGTTTGCCAGCTTCCTTGGGTAAATTCAAGCAATGTTACGTTGATATTACGTCTTTCTAGGCCAATACTGACCCGATAACTACATGGATCAACCAAAACAAAAGTTTCCATCTTTTTACCAAGGTAACCAATATTTGAGCAACACTGAGCCCCAGTGCAGTACGATGGCAGACGACACTTGGTATATGAAGGCAGTTGTGTCATGGTGACTGATTCACTGCATTCTACAATTATAAAAATTTCAAAAACATTTACATTATTACTTTTTTTCTGTCATGGCAACCAATTTCAAAATGTAATTTCCTATAAAACCTCATATTATAACATGACAATATTGCCCTCTTTAATTTCTGTACACACATTAAATTGCAGTTTGGAAAGGAGTAGGGGCGATAAGGGCTTTATTTGGCCTGAAAAATAAATTTGGTTGAAGTCACAAAATTTTCTCATTGAAATGTTCTATGGGTATGGCTCTTCAGTAAAGTTACACTTCTCAAATATTAATGTATGATTACTGAGTTTGTGAGCGTAGAAGAAGAGACAAATTGAAGATTTTGTCGAAAAATGACAAATTTGACCAATTTTGACTACTTTTTCTGTATAGGAAATATAGAGCACATGCAAGAACCACAAAAATATTTACATGAGGGGTTCAATTCATTTGTACCAATAAGTGGGTAAATTATCTAATTGGTTCTTGGATGTGCTCGATATTTCCGGTTAGGAAAACTGTTCGAAAATCTGCAAAATTTGGTATATTTCCATGGAAGTGCTTAAAAGTAGCCTTTTCATGACGTCAGATTTGCACCTGTTGTGACTTCATCAGTTCTAACATTTGTATTTTTTCTATAAATGGGATCTCAACTTTGAAACGAACACAAAAGAAAATCTTGAAGTACAATTTAGAAATTCACTGAAATCTTGGGCCAAATCTACCCCTTATCGCACCTTGTCCTTTGAGGGACAAAATTAGGACACATTTCAGTCAAACAAGGCTACACTTTTGGGCACTTCAATTGTAACATTTTATTCAAAAACTAAAAATTGGTTGATAATGATTATGTAATGTTACATCCATAGTGGGATGAAGTTATGAATCCCTAAAAAGCATGCTCCAAAAAATTCATCATTTACATGTATTTGAAGTCACCATGAGGCTTTCAACAATTTGCTTTGCTCATATCTCACAAAAAGATGGCCCTAGAAAATTCAGAAGAACTTTTTTCAGCACTAAAAAAAATATATCAGTAGACTCACATATACTCGAAAATGAATATGATTGCACCCATCTTTACCTGTAGTGTCCCAGCCAGTAGTGGCAGCTGCATATGTGCCCATATCACATTGTGGATCTTTTTGGAATACAGCAATTTCCAATTCCTCCATCATCAGATCCACGGCCCAACTTGGAAGTTGATTAACATTTGTATTTACACCTAGGTCATTCATGAATTTCACTGTTGAAAAATCTGAAAAACAACCAAAAAACAATTTGAACTGTAGATCTTAACATATCTTTCTTAACCATGACATATCTTTCTAAGCTTAATATTGGAGGATTTATTTAAATTTCACCAGTGATTTGTAAACATGAATTTCGCTCTCAATAAAACTGAACTTGAAACACCAAAATCTACGATTTACCCCCTCAAATACAACAAACTGAAAACAATGAAATTTGCATGGCAATTCAATTTTTTGTTATTTTCATGTTAAGGGATAAAGCTGGAAAATAAAGGGGTTTCAAATATTTTTCAATGTAATGTTGTGATTTGGTAGATGGACCAACAACTGCAAAGACTTTTTGTCTTGAACTTAGTAAAGGCAACAACATTTAGAATTTCAACAGCTTAATTTCATAAATATCAAGTTGTAGAATCGATTTATCAATCATTCAAGATAGAGAGAGATAGATATATTGATCGAGATTGAAATCCAGAGAGAGAAAGATCAGTCAAGGCTGAGAGAAAGAGATCAAGACCAAGATAAAGAGAGAGAGAGAGAGATCATGTAATATATGTTTTACTCACCAGGAATAGCGTATTCTTCATTCAAATTACATGATGTCTTTGGTAATTTAATATCAGTCAATATTGTGTGTACATTGGTACATGCTGCTGTAGTACTGTAACACTCGGATATTTCTAAGTTGACAACAAACACTCTCTCACTCTTAAAGTCCACAACTTTGTATCTGAAAGGAAAAATAATTAAAAATAGATGAATACTTTTAAAAAATTCTATAAATTCTATTAAACTTAAGATCATAACACAAGAATTTAAATCTATGACCATTATTTCAAATACAGAAAATTTTGATTAATGAAAACAAACACTGGAAAAAGGAGGGGAGTAGCACAATTCTGTCCCCTTCATGCAAGTGTAGAACTATCATAAGTGACTTGTACACAAAAGTGTGTATATAGCATCAAGTTTCAATTACTGAGAGAAAACCAACATAATAAATTAACAAGCTTCAACTTGAAATAAAGTATCATTCCTACCATTTTTAAACAAATCAAAGACTTTAAATTTTTTGATTTATTCCTTATCCAAATCATAGATTTTTTTTATCTGCTCTTTGACAACTCAAAGAATTTCAATCAGTCTTACTTGATGTTCATTAATCCTCCAAATGAAAAAATATCTTCTTTTGTAAACAAGAAACTATAGAGTGAAATTGTTCTATTTAAGTTCTCAACACCGATCGTAACTTCCTTGTCGCAGACATTCAGATCAACGTAAGCTCTGAAGGTCCTATCAAGTCTTCCCATAGGCACACAGCAATCTATACTGGTACAACTGTCACCAAGGTTGCACACAACACCAGAGGGCAGTGTAGTCATTGTTGGTGCCGTGGTACATCCTGTAAATTAAAGTAAATAATGTAAAAGCAAAAATATTTGGGCAGATTCAATTTTGTTTATAATATTTGATGGATATGAATTATCAATGAAATTAAATCCCAAAAAATTTCATTTAGGCAATTCAAAATTAATTAACTGGTTCTCAGGCCATTTTTCATTAAACTGATGAGAGAGGGAGGCGATAATTTATCTTTTTATTTGCTAAAAAAAAGATGAGGCAGCTTTTTACATTGTAAAAACCATCAAAAAATGTAGTGAGGGAGGTAATTTTTTATTTTTATTTTATTGAAATGGCAAAAAATAGGGTCAATGAGGGGCTTTTTTCACACCTCCAACTAGATGAGGGAGGGCCTGAGAACCAATGAATTTTTTTTTCATGGCCTTAATGAATATAAATATACTGATTTAATATGAATTCCACAAAAACATGTTCCCATGAACTACTCAACTAGTTTAAAAAGTAAAATCGACAAAATTCTATCCCCAAGAAAATAAATGATTATACTGTATGTAGTTTAAATAAACTTTCCTTTTCTAATACATTTATCTATTACACAGTTGGTTGGGGTGGGTAGCACAGGGAACTGATCTCTGAATCCAAAGAATATAACTTTCAAATCATGAATTTTTTAGATTTTTTTTTGCAATCTTGAATCCTAACAATACTAGTATTCTGGGTCCCATAAAGGGTAGTCTTACCTGTATCATGAATTCAAGATGAAATTGAGATTGGATATTTTTTCTTGGCAAAAATACTAAGCCATCATATAATTTCATAAAAATGCAATTTTCTGATACATTTAAATTGTGTGAAGCACTAAAATTGTGAAGTTTTCATGGTCACTGGAGGTTTGTTTGAGCTTCACTGTGTGTTGCCATTAATATTTTACCATGAGTAATTTAGTGAGGGCTAAAGGAAACAAAAAAAATCTAAATGGTACCAGGGTGCACAAGCCCTGTTGCAACATCAAACATTATGTGACCAAGTTAATGTGAAGACCAAAATATTTCTATAATTGTCTATTTATTTTCTTTCCCACCTAATATCCAAAATTCTAACAATTAAGAAGGTCTATTTTCTAGTTTCATGTCTTGACATTTCAATATATATAACTATTTTTGGTCCCTGGTACCTTCAATGACCTTGACCTTTGACCTATTTCCTCCAAAATCAATATCGTTCCTCCCCTCCTAGTATCCAACAATATATCCAAGTTTCATTTCAATTGGATGTAAACTTTTTGGGTTATCATCCGGCAAATCAATTTTTTCTGAAATTTTTAGTCTTAATTTCAGTCTGTGTGACCTTCACCTTTGACATACTTTCTCCAAAATCAATAGGGTTCCACCCCTCTTGGTATCCAATAACATACCCAAGTTTCATTTCAATTGGATGTAAACTTT
>MJUU01011278.1:0-46903 GCA_002080025.1 Modiolus philippinarum
CAGAAAGTAAATTCACAGTAACTTCTGTATTTAGTTATTTGTTACCACAGGGTCGATGCCACTGCTGGTGGACTGTTAGTCCCCGAGGGTATTAACCAGCCCAGTAGTCATTACTTCGGTGCTGACCCCAAAACCGATTATATTTGGAACCTTACAATATCTAAATTTTTGTAAATTTTGTTTAAAACTAAGGAGTATCTCCCTTATGCAAAGCTCTGTCCTTAGCTGAGTTTGGCTTTACATTTAGATCATATTGGTTATTTGTTCTCTATCAGTTTTTAAACATCTTTGAGTTTCTGGTCTTCCAAATGTTTAGATTTTATCTGCACTGATGAGACATAAGTTGTCGAAATGCGCATATGCAGAAAGTAAATTCACAGTAACTTCGGTATTTAGTTATTTGCACCATTTTAATCAATAATTGTCAACTGCGTCTTTAATAATATCAAAACATGCTTTCCAGCTTATTTTCGAAGGTGGGCGATATTTAGGCCCCTTCCTAAAGAATTTCCTAACTTCTTTATCATCGATGATGTTCAAGTTCTCCGTTATTACATGTCCACATGGGTCATGGCGATATGGTGACGTTGAACAGTCTAACCTGCTGGGGCAGTTCTTCTCGAAATTAGCATCACCGGTTATAGAAGAGTAATTGAAAAAAATACTTCTAGTAGGCTTTTTGTAAGAAAGGGAAATGAAAGGCATGTCCTGGTTGTCAAATTAACGGAAACAAGTTTTTGAATATTTGGGTCCCGAAAAATGCCTGCGATGTCGATTAAATCAATTTCTTTATTTATATATATTTAGTTTTTAAAAATTGTTTGACATGTTTATCGCGTTTGTCAATTCTCGGATAAAGCCGATGATAGCAGAAAGCATCAATAATTTTCGAACATTCATAGATTGGGCTATTTACAGACATGGTATCACATTCTAAAGAAATTTTGTAAAGTTGATTACCAGAAATTAATCAAAGTTTAGCAAACAAGCCATGTAAGCATTTAACGTAACTTGTTCTACATGTACATTATTTTGTGGTCTTTGTAAATAAAGATGACCTACACCTTGAATAAAATTAATTCAGAGGGCGTTTATGTATATTTCTAATAACATGTTTTAAAAGAAATGAAATGCTCAGAATTTGAAGTAAAGAGATATGGATGAATTTCATTTAGAATACTAATTTTGCGAATGCATTTACTATTTAAAATGTCATCGGTTATTAATACTATCAAGTCAATCGTTATAAATTCGCATTAAAAATAGACTAAGTATTGGTTCTTCGAATCCTTCGTTCCAGGCTTCGGGGTACAACCCCTCCAAAACTGGATGTCCGTGCTTTTGCGGGATGAATGAATACACAACCCATCTTCGGATGGGATGTTAACTCAGGTCCACCTGTTGGAAGAAATGCCACGCTTCCTGCACGTTAAAGATCTTTGTAGCAAGCTCTTTTCTGAGTGGTCCGTGGGTGATTGGCTACAAGGCTAAATTCCCCGCCCCTTTCGATTTCACCCTACTTTTCCAGTGGCAGTCAGAATTTCCAGTCCCATGACCCTTTCCCTGCCCTAAAGTGATTATTTTTCAACAAACTTATTCTCGTCTTGATATAGCTGAAATATTGCTCAGTAGACGTTAAACAATATTCAATCAATCCATTAATTAATGAATCCTTCGATTAGTCAATTTTCCCAAACACTGTAAAATAGCTAAACTGGACACAAAGGGCTATTTACAGCCATGTTTGACTGCTTATTAGTCAGAAACCATGCATGTGTGACATATATTATTTTTGTACCGGATTCAACTACGTTTGATTTTCAACGTTCGATATTCAAGAGTATGAATATCGCACGGTTCATATTTACCGTTTGATACTCGTTCAATTAATGGTCCAAAAGCGAAAGTCGGACGAATATCGATCTGAAACAATTTCATTTTGATATTCATTCGATCTTTATATTTCTTTGATTAAGTTAACTACAATCAACATGAATATGAAAAATTGAATTTTTACTTTTTACTGTTTGATATTCATTCGATATTCAAGATTTTTTGCTATAATTTATGACAATTAACATGAATATAGAACTAATATCAAATTGTACAAATTACCGTTTGATATTCAGTTTGATATTCATAATCATTTTCTAAATTCACACTGTTCAACCGAAAATAAATTATTTATGTACTAAACCTCCTGAACTTTAATTGTCTCTATGTACAAATACCCCACATCTTCAAATATGTGAACAAATTCGACATTTATAAAACATTCTGTAGTACCATTGTTTCAATATTGTGTTAATTAATAAACAAGAACACAGTAAGTGAGATTGTCAGGTGCGGTGACCATCAAATGCACAAAGAAAGCACGTTATATTCCAAGGGTTTTAGACACAGACAAACGCTTTTCAAGTTTATCTGCTACGTAACCATGTTTTGCGTGTTCAGTTTTCCAGCGGCCATGAGATTTAAATAATTTGTCGGATACTCCATTATTTGCAGCTGCCGTAGCACCACCTGACCTGAAACTATGGAGCCCAAATAAACTAGAATCTAAACCTATTGCCGACAGTGCGGACTTCACCAATTCCCTAGTTCTCGTATAGTACAATTTGTCGCTCTTTTTTCTTAATATGAAACTATTTCATTCCTTCAAAAATACTACAGATCTGAAAATATACATATCTGACTCTAAATCAATATTACCAACTCGAAGATAATCTAAAAAAAATACAGACGGGACAATATTAAGAATTTGTTTTAGCTATCAATAGACTAGTTCCCTTTCTGTAACAATTAGTTTTGCTTTTTGGAATTAAAATTTCTACATGATCAGAATGAAAAGTTAAATTTTTAGCCCTAATAGAACATAATTCGCTGAATCTCAAAAATCCAGCATACGACAGGGAACAGATGCACAACAAACGTAAATCTTTTAAGTGTCCTATAGGTTTACAAAAATGACTGAATAATGACTTAATTGTAGTACAATCAATTGGTTCTTTTTTCTGTATAGGCCTGATTAAATTGCGCTTTGAAACTTTCAAATACTATGAACAAGTTCCGAGTCACAGGGATCTGACAAACCGGCCATTTTGTGGTCCCATTTTATACTGTAAATGATGTTTCAATAGTGCTTTAATGTTCGGAAATCTGTAAAAGTGCTGCAAATATAAGCTCACATAAATATCACTGGCATGCAGAAAAGACTTTATTTCCGGAAAATTAGTTGACTACCGTATAAACCTTTTAAAGCCGTAAGCATACTTGGAAACCGCAGTCTTTGCTTTTGAATCAATAACAGTGGACCGTAAGTTAAACAGAAGGTTTTTAAGTTACAAACTCTGAACTGTACAATTACTCCAAAATCCAGTTGCAAAAATATTCTGCCAATAAAACCTTGTATTAATAAACAAATTAATTGTTATAATAAGTAAAAATATTTACCTTCAGGTCACCTTGGTCAGTGGTGAACAAAAAAGGTCCAGTGATCATCCACAAATAAATATGCCTCCATATGCCGTCATGCGACGAAGCAAACAAGTCCAGTGTCAATTAACCAGTCCGGTGACCAAAATTGCATGTCCAGTGACACTGTTTATCTAAAATATAAATTTTAAACATTAGCATTCAATCTTATTGCTTAAACGGTCCCTGTGAATTTACCGTTTGAGAAAATTGAATTTGGATTGTTCCCTGGTACAAATATTCTCTCTGTTTCATAAAACTCTAAAACATCGCAAACATATTTCTTATATATGACGTTTTCGTCGAAAAGCAACTGCCAAAACGGAGCTGATTGCCACCTTTGTACAGCTCATGTACCCTCTGCTCTTCAACAAACCAAGTGGTTGATGGTGCGTGATACAACTGAAACTGAAGGAACAATTCAATTATTCTCTTCGGACTAGTTACACGTGAAAGCGTCTATAGCGGATACCCCAGGATTTCAGTGGAGTAAGCTGAATTTAGCAATTTTTGCGTTTTCAAAGTTAGTGAACCTATCAAAGGTGTGCGGACCCCACATAACGTTAAGAAACTGGAAAAACTCGTCTGATATACGCCAATCGTCAATATCAATAATTCTACGCGAAAAGTCTACCCCTTTCGTTTTGCTCACGAGGAACCCACTGTGGGTACAAAGATATATTGTTTAAAACACAGAAATTAAAGTATCTAATGCTAGATTTTGTAGTTCCGGGATCTTGCTACCCTTCTGTACAATGCTTAAAGCATTTTGATTATCAGTATGTACCGTTATAGAACTGCCTTTAATCATACTTATAAAAGTTTCTAAAGCTTAATGAATTGCCTTAACTTCCCTCCAGATGGAGCTTTTAGTACCTCCATTACCTAACCACCTCTCATGGAACATAAACATAGAATCTGAAATATAACCTCCAGCTCCTGTACCGCTGGCGTCCGAAAATAAATGGAAATCTGAAGAAGTCTGAAACAAATCTGTTGGTTTTAAAGACAAAATATTATTTTTCCAGTAAATGTAATTCATCTCGACAACCTGCAAATTAAAAAAAATATTTACAAATTGATCCCAGTGATCTCGCTGATTTATGACAGATAAATATTTCTCGTCATGATTTGAGATACATTGTCAACAGCTGACCTCAAAGAAATGATCTTACCACAAATTCTGGCTAAATCTCGGATCTTAACTCTGGAACCTGCTTGTAATAAATAAGAAATGAAATTGTCAATACTGAACAATTTACCATCGGGAACAGTTAATTTCCCGAATTTCAAAGCCCAATGAAACCCCAACCAATCTATTTGTTGAGATGGACTCCACATGCACTTGTCTTTATTGGGAACAAACCCTGAATCGATAAGGTCCGACTTGACTATTTGTGAGTGTAATGTACAAGTATTAATATTTTTTGCGACGCCAAACCCGTCGTCTAAATACCCCACTACTTCAATACCATTTTTGCGCCATTTTTTGACTAATGGCCTAATTACTTTTGTAAAAATATAACCACTAGTCTTCAAAGCAAACGGTAATACTGTAAACACATAAAATTTATGTTGCCATGCAAACCCAAGATATTTTCTATGTTTGGTAAAAATATCTATAGGTAGCACTCTAGTAAATAGCTACAATGCAAATTCCAATAAGAACTCACTGAACAGCAAATGCTGTCACTCAGAAATGAGGAAGTTTCATAAAAATTCTTATATTTCTTTGAAAAGATGACATGTGCCACTTTTTTTTTAAGAATAAAAAAATAGGGCTGTGCGGCATATTCCCCACTTTGCATACTCCCTAATATTGACCTTTCAGGAACGTACAAATTTTTTAGCAAAAATTCTGTCCCTGCTCCACTGAATATTTGGCAGCTAGAAATCTTGTTCAAATAAATAACCACCTCTGGTCCTCATATTTTATATTCTCTAAATACATCTCTATAAAATAACATGTGCTTTGATTCCATGGTAACCATTATTTGTATGTACTGCACATGAATATTCATGTGTACATTCTCCCCAAAAGAGGCGTGGTTTATGAATTGTGTTTGTTTACCTTAGTGCAACCTATACATGCAAACTTTTATACTGATATGTGGTCCAAATAACTTCTGGTGTAAGGTTGTCCATTTCTGAGCAAAACACAATGGTTGCAAAATGATAATTATTGACCTTGACCTCATCATAGATTTCCCCCCTTAGTTAAAATTTTTGGATGTTGGATAATCTAGATTTGGTATCATGCTAAAAATTATGCCAAGTACTTTTTGGTTATCCAGTTAACTAGAAAAAGCTAAGATCTTTTTACATAAAATTGAAAAACTATTTTCCACCACTTTTCATGCTTTGTTTGCCAATATTCTATGCTCAGGGTGAAATTTTCAGTGAGAGTCACACAACACCATTCCATCTTTTACAGCATGCTTTTGACTGGCCCAAAATTTTCAGCATGCCTTTCAAATACAAAAATTGAACTTTTTAAACCATGAAATAAGGCTAAATTTAATTTCACTTGAAGATATCTTTCCCATTTTGTTCCTCCAATTTCTGAATTTTGACCTTTAATCTTTCAACTAATGCAAATCTGGTTACAAAAACAGGTATGAGTTTGTGAAATCAACATTTCTAAGACATCATAATTAAACCAAAAAAATTCTATCGAAACAGAAGTTTTGTTAATACGGTCAATTTTTCGAACAATTTTTCCACACAATAAAGTGTCGCGTTAAAAAGTGTAGCCTACAAAACAGGTTAAATTATTGCGAAAAGTAAAAATGAATATAGAAAAACAGTTTTCACCAAAATAATGTTTATTTAGACATTTTCTTTGATTTGACCCTTACAACTAAATGAGCTATTCCAAAAAGTGCGAATTTGCTGATTCATTATTATATTTTATATTGGACAGTCAAAAACTATTTTTGTCCTATATTCTTCAATGTCTAGGTGGAGTCTGTCTTGCTAATTACTATAAAGTCATTCTGATCATTTGAAGAGTAAAAGTCCATTTCAACCTATAGGTTGCACTCTAGCAAATAGCCACAATGCAAATTCCCATAAGAACTCCCTGAACAGCAAATGCTGTCACTCAAAAATGAGGAAGTTTCATAAAGATTCTTATATTTCTTTGAAAAGATAGCATGTGACACTTTTTTTCAGGAATTTTACGAATTGTGTTTGTTTACCTTAGTGCAACCTATATGATGATATCCCGATTTTAAATCGAATACAAATCCAAAGCACTCACTTCTTGTGTACTGACGCATTATTTTCAAATCTTCAAACTTAATTTTACTTAGTACTACACATTCATTTACATGTCGTAAATCGAGAATTAATCTCTCTTTACCTTTACTATTAACTGATACCGTTAGAGGATTTACTACATAGGGTCTTTCATGAACCATTTCAGCTGACCGTGACCTTATCAAATCTTCAATAGCTGAAACGACAAATTTTTCGTGTTCAATAGCGGATTTGTTGTTGTTGTTTTTTTTTTTAAAAAACACGCCAACTGACTCATTTTTAAAGGAATTTTGTACCCGTTTTCAATAACGTCAAGTATAAAATTAGAGGTCCCTATGTTTTGCCAAAAACAGAGTGATTTTTGTAATCTACCTTTAACACAAATATTAATAAAACCCTTTTCGTAATCACAATATGTAAAACAGACAATTCATATACCTGAAAAATGTCACTACAATTTCCGTACTGGCTAAACTGTACTCCCCCTGTTGAAATTGAATCTTGTTCCAGACACGACAATTTCTAGCCCAGTGTCCCTGAATCCCGCAGGAAAAGCAGATGTCTCCTGGTTTTGGTTGTCCAACAGGGCCGCCTTGGCCCTGGCCCCACGAAGGGGCTGATTACTAGAAATAGAAGGGATAGAATTGCCTCCATTGTGCGTAGTTTGTCCGGACGATCCAGCTGCTTCTGTGGGTCTTTTGCGCGACTGCTTCTTATCAATTTTGGCTGATTTTATCTTTCTGCAGGCATGGTTCTCGGCTGCGTGGATTCTTTTTTCGCCCTCGCTATCACTTGCCACGTCGTCTGGCAAATACTCCTGCACATTGGTCCACCCGGTCTCCGACTTGTCGGCTATGCGTATTAACTTATTGCGCTTCTTCAACAAATGAGAAGAATCTTTCAACAGCGAGAGTGCCCTTTACAGTCTCTTCTTTTCTATATAATGTAATGCGCCGTCTAAATTGTCAATTATATCTGCATTCCCTTAAACTTGAAGGCCGACTCGACTTTTTCACCTTTTTTGCTAGACTGTGAGTTTTGTCGTCGAAATTTCTCTCAATTCCTGCCAATTTGTCATTCATATAGTTTTTAAACAACGATAGCAAATCAGCGTTACTCAATTCTTCCGAATGTTGATTTAAATTTCTGTTCAAAGTTTCAAGATTTGGTTCGACGTCTGACATAATTTACATTCAGTATACACAGTAAACTTAGGTGTACTCGATGGTCGCAACCGTTTAAATACCTGCCGGACTACTTTATTCTATTGTTAATCGAATAAACTGTTCTATGCAAAATTCATACGCTTGTCGTACATAAATTTATTTGCTCACGGGTTTCCTACTTTCAAAACTTAAATTTGAATATTTCAAATAGGGAACAACCCAACAAAATGGCCGATGATACCGCATATAGTAGTTTTAATTATAATAATTTGAAGGATTCGAATGACAAAGCAAGGGCAGAACTTAACACAAGAATTTGCAGTCTTATTTTCCTCAATAAATGCTGTAACTGTCTTAGAATTTTTATAGTACATCTCCACTTTTCTCTTAAACATTGTATATGTATAGTAACTAGCTTTATCAATTTATCAAATTATTTCATTATATACGTACCTCGGTGATCTATAGTACTGTAATAATTAGATAATATGGTTGCGTTTTCTGTAAATAAGATTTCAGCGTTGAAAATAATTGCCAGATTACGCAAGCTGATTACAATCGATTATACACTGCTATGGCAAATGTTAAAGTACAGCGCTCGACTTTTTCAATATTCAAATTGTTAACGCATTGAGAATTCTTTTATTTTATAATTTAACGAGTTGTATAGTTGTGTAAATGACACATTTTCATTCTAATGTAACTATATTAATAATTACACTACATGAAAAGAAAAACAATAATATGTTACGTCTTTTAAAAGATATTTCAAGGCATAACATCATAGAACATCACGCTGTTGGCATAACTCTGCAGAAAAATGTACTTCTTGAGATCAATGTCCCAAGTATGTTTACTTCTTGAATTCCAGTATGTTAACTATAATCTGCAGTGTTTCTTGAGCTAAGTATCTGCAGTGGTTCTCGAGATCAATGCCCCCAGTATGTTTACTGTATTTGCAATGGTTCTTTAGATCAATGTCCCAATATGTTTACTGTATCTGCAGTGGTTCTTTAGATCAATGTCCCAATATGTTTACTGTATCTGCAGTGGTTCTTTAGATCAATGTCCCAATATGTTTACTGTATCTGCATTGGTTCTTGAGATCAATGTCCAAAGTATGTTTACTGTATCTGCAGTGGTTCTTGACCTAAGTATCTGCAGTGGTTCTCGAGATCAATGACCCCCAGTATGTTTACTATATCTGCAGTGGTTCTTTAGATCAATGGCAACCAGGATGTTTACTGTATTTGCAGTGGTTCTTTAGATCAATGTCTCAATATGTTTACTGTATCTACAGTGGTTCTTTAGATCAATGTCCTAATATGTTTACTGTATTTGCAGTGGTTCTTTAGATCAATGTCCCAATATGTTTACTGTATCTGGTGTGGTTCTTGAGATCAATGTCTAAGGTATGTTTACTGTATCTGCAGTGGTTCTCGAGATCAATGCCCCCAGTATTCTTACTGTATCTGCAGTGGTTCTTTAGATCAGTGTCCCAATATGTTTACTGTATCTGCAGTGGTTCTTTAGATCAATGTCCCAACTTATTTACTGTACCTGCAGTGGTTCTTTAGATCAAAGTCCAAATATGTTTACTGTATCTGAAGTGGTTCTTGAGATCAATGTCCAAAGTATGATTACTGTATCTGCAGTGGTTCTTGAGATCAATGCCCCAATATGTGTACTGTATCTGCAGTGGTTCTTGAGATCAATGTCCAAAATATGTTTACTATATCTGCAGTGGTTCTTTAGATCAAAGTCCCAATACGTTTTTTTTGTATCTGCAGTGGTTCTTAAGATAATGTCCCAATATGTTTACTGCATATGCAGTGTTTCCTGAGATCATTGCCCCAATATGTTTACTGTATCTGCAGTGATTCTTGAGTTCAATGCCCCAATATGTTTATTGTATCTGCAGTGGTTCTTGAGATCAATGTCCAATGTATGTTTACTGTATCTGCAGTGGTAATTTTTTGGTTTATAAACATACATTTACGATTCATATTATATCGATGTCTTTTTAAAAGGATATTTAGCAATGTAATTGTAATTTTCAGCCATTGAAGATGTTTCCAGACATCCCTTTTATTACATTTAGCAAAACTCAATTCAAATTTTACCAAAGATGGTAGACGGCACATCTGCTGTTGCATTTTAATGAGCTTCTTTTAGGTGTATAGGATTTGGCTTATAACATTTATACAGCATTTTCCCCCAACGATCTGATATTATCTCCCGTTTCTTCATTTATGTTTAGATCTCGTACAGGAGAAGGAAAGCTAACTAAATCCAAATAGAATAAAAAGATAACAGGAAACACCTACAACGGCCGAAAAACATAGTCACATGCTACAAAGTACCAAGTTTACACATAAGTGACCTTCCTATTTAAGAATTATTCATATGGCCTTCAAGATATTGTTCTCTTGTTTATCTTTGAAATTTCGAAAATTTGCTTCTCAAGACACATGATCAAAAGTAAAAAGACCGCAGGATATGCCTCCAATGATTGAATATTTCTCAGGCCACAAAAGAACTCCATAAAAACAAAGAAAATGAAATGAACAAATTACGTTCAAAGCATGTGACGCCATAGCACTCTCCATATATAAAAAAAGCTGAATAGACCATATCCAGGTTCATGGTCTGCACTTCTTAATTTGGACTTTTAGACTGGTACTTGTGTGGAAATGTTCTGGTTCACCATTCCCTTTTGTACTGAGCACTTATGTAAACAGAAATTTTTTGATGTAAAAAAAAAGAAAAATGAAAACACACAAACATAGATGAACAACATGGACCCTATAAAAACCATTGATGAGATAAGGTGTACCAGTAGAGTAGGCATCTCCGTAAAGGAGATACAATGGCCAAGTGTGAATTCATGAAAAAGAATCCACGAGCCGGAGGCGAGTGGATTGTTTATCATGAATTCACATTTGGCCATTGTTTCTCTTACTTAAACCATTGTTGAGACATTTATGTAATCAAGAGATTAAAAAGATTATCGCCTATCTAATTACTGCATTGTTATCTTCGCACTATATATGTCTTTATGATTCAAAGTTCACTCAGTGTAAAAGAAGAATTATATGGATCAAATTGTTCTAAAAGTCTGATTTTAACCGATATCTAATACTCAGATAAACTTCAATTGTGGTATATGTATTTTTCAAAGTGAATCGAAAGAGCATTAAATTCAGTAAAAAAATGTCGGTGAATAGAGTTGAACCTCTAAACCTTATCAAAGAAGAACGAAGAAGAGGGAAGAACGTAAGTTTTATCTGTATAATGAAATAATTTCTGCCAAAACACATTTTAATATTTTTAACCCAAGGGTAATACTTGCACGAGGAAATTGCAGGGGAAAGAAGAGAATAATTTTTGTATATTTGTTTAATCGAGTCACTTTTGCTATTGGAAATAAGTAAAAAAAATTAAAAAAAAACGAAACATGATGTTTAATGATATATATTATAGAAAAAAGAATGGAAACAGATGAAATAGAACTCATCAAAAAATTTAAAACAGTTGCAGATCCAGCGGGGGCAAAGGAGCACGTCCCCCTGGTACTAGTGACCTTTTTTCATATTTAACAAAATGAGTAGAGGAATGTTTGTTAAAACAAATTATTAAAAATGTCATATTCAGGGTACAATGTCACGACTTGACAAATAAATGACAGTTTAATATCCACGTACCTGTAATTCTAATTGAGTGAATTTTAAAATAAGTTGAAGAACTGTAAAATAAGACTTCGTAATTGTCAACGTTTTCATAACATTTCGCTTCTTTTCATTTGGTTACATACAATTCTTACCATTTCGGCAATTTATGTGTCATTAGTACGGATCATACATAAAACTCTAAGATAAGGCCATAATACCTACCTACCTACCTACCTATGTCTACCTATGTGAAAAATGCTTTAATTATATAAGAAAAGTACCAAAATTTGCCAAAAAATCAAAATAAAATTTGTTCAACATGTCAAAAAATCGGGGCGAGTGGGGATGAAAATCTAGGATATATAAATATTTTGTTATTATGGCCTAATATACTATTTCCTAAACAGTAACACATTAAAATAATTGAGCTAGGGATATAAAGTTTAAGTCCAATTTTAACAATTCGAAAGTTTTATTTCTTTACTTAGGTCACGATCTCCTGAAATTCTTGTTTAACAAGATAATTACCAAAAACTTTCAGTTCAAAGGAATAACATGGGCTCTTGACTCCTAGGTTCCAACCGTTTTTGAACTTGGGGATCAGGGCTACACAACAGGGTTCCGGGTTCGAACAACAAGTTTCCGGGCTCTAATACAAGGACCCCCGGCTCTAAAACAAGGGCTCAGGGCTCCACTCATAGGAATCTGGGCTGTATATACATGGGTTCCGGGCTCTCAAAGAGCTTGGGATCTCGTGTTATTACCACTGTTAATGATATTTCAAGGTTTTGCTTTGTCAAATGTTAAAAAATGGATAACAGGAACCACCTACAATGACTGAAAATTATAATTACATGCAACAATCTGCAAGGGAGCTACACAAGAAAAACACGTATAAGACAAAGACAAACGTAGACAACGATAGGAACTCGGGACAGCCGGACTTGGTACCGGCACTAGCAAAAGCCAGCGGTAGGGTTAAACCGGTTTTTATAATAAGAAGGTAAGTGGTACAGAAAAATATGAATTAATGAAAAAAGTGTACAAGCCGGATATTTCGTTTAATTTTCTTTCTACCAAATGCATATATTCTTGAAGAAATAGATCATCTCAGCACAGTTGGTAAAGCCCGTTACCTATAACTGTGCTTTTCATCGCAGTTGGATGCAGAATTTTGTATATACCTTGAACTAAAACTGATAACTGGAGCGAATTCGTAAAAGATTATAATTTTTTTTTTTTTTTGATGTTGTGAAGAATAGATCGAAATTAAATAGAACATTTCCGCGTATTTATAAGATATTTATTTTGAATCTAGTTGTACTTGAAGGAAATGTAAATTACAATGTTGCCAGCTTCTACAACATGTACAATATATAACTGTGGTTGGTTAAACGACCCAGTCAAGAACAGACCATTTGATTTTCAGGGGTGGTGCTCGGATTTCTGGTCCCGGTCTTTGCTAAGAAAATCTCAGACAACAGCACCTGGGTTCAAAAATAATCTAGCCCTCGCGCTGTTCATTGGAAAAAACACTCGCCCAAAAAGCAACAAATTTCCTAGCATGAGGTCCAAACCATTTTCAACCTCGGGTGAAAATCCTAGCAACTTTCCCTCCCAAAATCAAAAAGATCCGTGTCTAACGAAGGTATCTCAACACTTGATGCAAACAAAACTAGTTCGCTTGCTCGGACAATCAGATCGCAGTGAAATGTAGTAAACATACATTACCCTCGGGACGTTTATAAACTTTTAATTGGAGAAAACAATAGAGGGTAAGCCGTTGGTTCTTTAAAAAGAATCCACAGTTAATACAATAGATGACGTCACAACAATGGTCTTATAAGACACCCGCCGTGTTGAAAATGTCAACTTCGGTAGTAAAGTCAAATCCGGTAAAGGAAAAAACATACTTCAGCTGTGAAGGGAAAGATCTGTTGTAATCCGGGAAACAGATATCCTAAAGCAAGCAACCTGTTCGTGGACTTCGTTTTGGATTTACCCTTGCTTAAGTAGTCTATTTGTAAGCAATCGAGCTCTATCAATGAAGTCACTGTATCGACCACAAGCCCTAGAGTAGCGAATGAGTTGTGAGATGTAAACTCCATATGCTGGTGCTTTTGGAATGTTGCTACAAAGAAAAGCGAAGTTGACTATTGGAAGAGTGAAGTGATCGCGTTTGTCATATAGCCTAAGTTATAGTGTACCTCTTCAATTTCAAGATCAAGGTCAAGGAACGAAACCGATGTTGAAGTATCTGTAGTTTCCGTAATTTCGTGCCCTTTTAGATAAATAAGGTAGAGAAAATCAGGGTCGATTAGTTATAAAATATCATCTATATGACGGCAGCTGAAATGAATTATGAATTATACCTTACAGCCGAGATTTCATTTGTCCATGCGGAATTTTAATGTCAATTTAATTTTCCCGAATTTCTTTTCATTGATGTTTTGAGTTCCCCGTGGGAAGACCTGGACTGAGCTATTACATTACAAGTGGATACTCGTTTCTTTTCTGCTTCTCCTCCTGAACCTCAAATAGATTTTCATGAAATTTTAACACAGTCTTTGTGACATATTCTAGATGTGCATCTTTTTCTTCCAAAATTTATTTCATTGATTTTTATTTCTGGAATCAAATGGGGAGCTGGGTATATATAAGTTAGCTCTACTCAGTTTTTTTAGTTTTAATCTCTGCATTATTTCAAATAGAAAACTTCCTTAACACTGGTAAATATGTGATTATCTATTTTACCAAGCTATGAAGGGATATGGAGCAAATGCACATGAGACAAAGTCGCTCTAAACATATGGCAAAACAAAGCAATGAAATAACGCTAGAATGGTTGCTCTTTATCCTGAAGTCACCATGAAGCCTTCAACAATGAGCTTTTCTCATACCTAATAGTAAATACAAGTACTATCCGTAATACTTGTATAACTGTGCTCGAAGCCAATAGCATTAGAAACAAATCACTTTAATAATACAGAGGAAATACATACAAGTTCAGATCATAAATAATTGTAAAAACAGTCCGAAATTTCAGCAATCTGTGAGGACTTTATTAATTACTTTTCTTACTGACGAATCGATACAATTATGAAATATTCTCTTAATCAATGTCAGGAAACAAACCGTAGCATTTCTCCATATTAAATTTGACACGATATCATCTTTGTACTATAATTATGATTTGACTTTCTAATGACATAAACTGGCAATAATTGTAAACGTGAAACTGTTTTCGTCATTACTATCAAAATCAGGATTGGCATGTTGTCAATGTTTTTTTTCCCATAACACTAGAAACATGTTCTTCCTCAAAAAAAATAATAAAATAATCAACTAATTATAACTTCAATTTCAGACTAAGAAACAGCAAGACGTTAGGTTTTATAAATAAATTTATACAGTTCATTCAGAATAACAGAGCCTAGGTAATACAAACCATAACATGTAGAGCTACAGATCTTCAAAGCTGCACCAGACCATCGATAGTATTTTTGATAAAATGAGGTTGTTCGTGCTGACCAAATGAAATGGCTTGAAATCCTTTGGTAAACCATCAGTCTTGCATTCTGTGGTCCCAGTTGTTAATCTCATGGTTAGAATAAAAATGAGTTAGATTTAACGAAGATTGTTTCAGGCCATTTTGGTTTCCTTATGATATAGGTGCAACAATTTTATTTTCAACATTTAATGAGCGTTGATTCAAACGTTTCTAGTACGCTTGCAAGGTTTTCCGTACTATGTTTACTGCCATGTGAAGATATTTTTCTGACAATATCTTGTTTTCTGTGTTTGCAATAGAACACCTACACGTCTTTATGGAATAAATAAATACCGAAATTACTGTGAATTTACTTTCTGCATATGCGCATTTCGACAACATATGTCTCATCAGTGCAGATAAAATCTAAACGTTTGGAAGACCATAAACTCAAAGATGTTTAAAAACTGATAGAGAACAAATAACCAAAGTGATCTAAATGTAAAGCCAAAATCAGCTAGGGACAGAGCTTTGCATGAGGGAGATACTCCTTAGTTTTCGATAAAATTTACAAAATTTTAGATATTATAAGGTTTCAAAAATAATCGGCTTTCGGGTCAGCACAGAAGTACTGACTACTGGGCTGGTGAATACCCTCGGGGACTAACAGTCCACCAGCAGTGGCATCGACCCAGTGGTAACAAATAACTAAATACCGAAATTACTGTGAATTTACTTTCTGCATATGCGCATTTCGACAAATGGTTCACTTTACCTCTCTCTGCTAGTTTTGCAAATGCACCATTGTAGCACTGTCCTACAATGTTATATGAAAAAGAAAGGAAATTGGGTAAATGTCAAGGAGACAACATCCCATATCCAGGTTAAAACGACCAAAAACAAAACATCTAGGGGACATCATATGGTCTTCAACCTCACACCATATAGTAAGCCCTAAATGGCCCCAAAAAGGTAAAAAGTGAATAAATCAATGGAAACAAACCACATCAAATAACCCAAATATCAAGAAACTAAAATTTTATAAGAAGACAAGGACAAGCCAATGACCAACATATTCCTGACTTGGGACAGGCGATGGGGTTAAACTCGGTTTCTTGGAACCAAACCCTCCCCCTATGTGTAATGAATGCTAAAAATAAATACACAAAAAGACTCACAGTAAAAATCAAACTAGAAAAAAGTCCAACTTATCAAGACGAGTACCCTTACAATGAAGTACATAAAACATGAAGACAATACACACAGGTACTGTCCGGACAAATGCTCGCAGTTACTGACAGCTAGCTAAGGACATAATTTCCTTCGACTATGATATCAAACCTTCTTACATAAAAATTTCAATTGAAATACTTCTAAATAGATTTTGTATAATAACATCATCAATTATGAAAGAAGAACATGATATTGTGCAATGCCAAATACTGCCAATATGTCTTTTTTGCGAGTATTTCTTATATCAGGCAAGATATGAGACTTTGTCTCATGTGCATTTACTCCATATCTTTTTATTCACCATTTACGACTGGCGTTTGTCTCTCCTGCAGAGTGGAGTCCGTAAAACGATTCCACGTGCGAGAGATGTATGCTCTCTTTATTTTTCAGTAATGGTGTACTTGTGCGTGAGAGAATTTCTCATATGGATATACTATTGATACTTTCAAATTTTGGCATTTATTTTTGTAATTTTCGAAACGTAATCCAGACCACCTGTTTTAAGTGCCCACATCTCACTATTTTATAACGCCAAGTTTTCTTACATTCGACTTGATGAGTGCCCTGTGTTTGTCTATACAGTGCTTGTACAGTAAAACATAACCAATCACACCATTATACCATACACCATACACCATACACCATTACACCATTCACCATGAACCATTACACCATATACCATACACCATCACACCATATACCATTGCACCATATACCTTACACCATACACCATGCACCATGCACCATACACCATATACCATGTACCATACACCATACACCATGCACCATACACTTTACATCTTACACTATACACCATGTCCAGTACAATGTATTTGCATTTTGGTTTTTATTTTATAGTGGCCGGTACATACAACAAATGAATTTTATCTTTTTGTAGGACAAAATGAAGATTTTCAATAAAAATTTGTCTCTGTGAGATCTCATTTTTCAGTCTCAACTCTAGATTACTTTCCACAAAGCTTATTATTTACAATCGTGTAAATAAAATAAAGTGTGATACAGATTTTCGTTTGCCGTATTGTATTTCGCGTGTTGCTTTTTCTCGCTTTTAAAATGTCATTTTTGCCCTCATCTTATTTATAAAGTATTTCCTTTATATCTTTCGCTTATCGAACGTACCTTAACATATCATTATGAAGGCTGCAAAGGCTTAGGATTATCATCGTACAGCGTCCATATAAACCTTTTTTTCGTACACCAAACACGATGTTATTTCACGTGAAATGTACATTGTACACGAGAATTTCGATATTTCTTCCATCAAACAGAACCTATTTCTATTTTTTATACACCGTACAATGACCCATTCCTTTAAAACCCTCATTAATCATATAAATACAGAATTGGAGTACTAGGTGGCATTTGCACCATTTCCCATACTATCTATGTCCCTATTGTAGCACATTTTTTCAGTAAATTTGTACAAAATTTGAGTACTAAATGGTATTTACATGATATCGTATAATATCGATATCACTATTGTTGCATATTTTCGGTATCCATATTTTCTGTAAATTTGTACCAAAAAAATTTAATTTGAGTACAAGATGGCATGTACATCATATCGCATACTATCGATATCCCTATTGTTGCACATTTTCAATATATTTGTACCAAATTTTAGTATCAGATGGAATTTACATCATTTCGCATAATATCGCTATCCCTATTGTTGCATATTTTCAGTAAATTTGTACCAAATTTGAGTACTAATTGGCATTTACACCATATCGCATACTTTCGATATCCTTATTGTTGCATGTTTTCAGTATATTTGTACCAAATTTGAGTACTAGATGGAATTTATATCATATCGCATACTATCGATATCCTTATTGTTGCATATTTTCAGTAAATTTGTACCAAAATTGAGTATTAGATGGCATTTACACCATATCTCATACTATCGATATCCCTATTGTTGCATGTTTTCAGTATATTTGTACCAAATTTGAGTACTGCATGACATTTACATTATATTGCATAATATCGATATCCCTATTGTTGCATATGTTCAGTAAATTGGTACCAAATTTCAGTACGAGATGACATGTTCATCATCTCGCATACTATCGATATCCATATTGTTGCATATTTCCAGTAAATTTGTACCAAATTAGAGTACTATAGATTACATTTACACCATATCGCATCCTATCAGTATCCCTATTGTTTCATGTTTTCAGTATATTTGCACCAAATTTGAGTACTAGATTGCATTTACACCATATTGCATGGCATCTCTATCTATATTGTTGCATATTTTCAGTAAATTTTTACTTAATTTGAGTATTGGATGGCATTTACACCATGTACTTTACTATTGATAGCCTTATTGTTGCATCTGTTCAGGAAATTTGTACCACTTTAGAGTCACAGCAGCTAGATAGTATTCTGACAAAATGGCATATACTATGTACACCATATATGTTGCATTCGGCGGAAAATTCATGTTTTTTTGCGTTTCTTTTGGCTAATAATTATTATTTCATGGTTGTAGAAAATAGCCACCTGCTGGCGCATAAAAAGCACGATTAAATTTCTTTATCATTGCTTTATAAGGTTAACATATTTTTGAAAATGTATTTTATATTAACTTCGATTGCGCCAGTCCCGAGGCGCCATGCAGCTAGTTCGATCATTGTCTCTCGTTCACATAGTGTCGCTCGATCGTGTATTTGGTGTATGGCCCAGAGTTACCGAGTACAGAGTATGGGTTATGGTGCATGGTGTATGGTTCATAGTGTATGGTGTATGGTTCATAGTGTATGGTGTATGGTTCATGGTGTATGGTGTATGGTTCACGTTGCAACACCATACACCATTACACCATACACCATGAACCATTGAACCATACACCATGCACCATTGACCCATACACCATTACACCATACACCATACACCATAAAATGGTTATGTTTTACCCTACAAGTACTGTATGTTGTAGTTGTCCACTAGCTTAAGACACTAGTGCTTTTGTCGGGCAAAGGATGACAGTGATTGTAAGAGCACTTTGCCAGTTTAATTGATGTTTGTTGACAATCCCGCACCCATGACCAAGAAAGACATGGATGTAGCGTTGCTCGACAATTAGCAAAGAATTCCGCTTAAACCGGTGCTAGGGGCCGTCTTGAACTTACTATGAGGTATGAGCAAAGCTCATTGTTGAAGGCCTCATGGTGACTTCAAGATGAAGAACAACAATAAAAGCGTTGTTCCTTTGCTTGTTTTTACCATGTATTTGTAGAGACTTTGTCTCATGTGCATTTACTCCATATCCTTTTATTCACAATGAGATACTTATGTTGTATTGAAACTGTATCCAGTATAAAGCCGTAAGTTTCGGACACGGATGCGGAAACTCAGGCTTATACAAACGTACATTCTCTCAAAATCGGTGTTTTGCCATGTCTCTATAGTGATCGGACAACGAATAACTTTTTTTCAAACTTGTGCAAGAAAAGTGTTGTTCCATTGCTTAGTCTTATATCATGATTTTGTAGAGACTTTGTTTCATTTGCATTTACTCCATATCCTTCATTGCTGAATATACAGAGCATCATCGAAGAAGTCAAGATCACCTCCAACATCGTCAAATTCAATAGGTCTGGAAGAATTACCGACAAATGTCATATGAAAATCATAACATTGTTTAAGTCTCCGTAATTATTTTCACGCTGGCTACCAAGATATGAATCTACTTCACAAATAAATTTGCAGTGAGTTTCTATGAAGTTTGAAATTTCATTTTTTAGTTCCTTTAGACTCAGATGAAGTGTTGACGATCTCTTAGGACAATAATCACCGTATATATCAGTAAGTATTTTCCACATACATTCCCATACTTTCTGTGAAAATTACATTTCCTTAACTGTTGTAGTTTCCTCTGTCCCACAAACCAAAATAGATTTTGATTCTTTGAACACATACATTTCCATTACAACTTGAAGAATATCCCGTTTCAGAGGTTTATGGTATTGATCTACTGACAAACCTGACTGCTTAGGATATGGACATTAATTCAACTGCCATGATAGGCTTTTCATATGATTTCAGGCTATCTGGACTTAAAGAAAAAAACGCATTTAGTTTGGTTGTTGTATTCAATCATGTTGCATCCCTAAAAGCGGATACCAATGTAGCTACTCAATTGTACTGAATTTATTTCGTTTTATACTCCATGTTGCATTCTGTTCAGTGCTTCATCTTCGATCCTTTGTTTTTGTTTTCCGCGAATGAACTCGTCAAAGTGCTCTTGTTCAAGTTTCAGTGTATCTAGACCTATCGGTGTGTGAACAGCGCTCCCCGTAACTCGAGCAGTACTCCTGATAAGGTTCCACTCATCGGTACTTTGTTTAATAAGCTGGCTATACTTAAACATAGGAATATTATATTTCTATTTCACTTGTTTTGCCATTCCAATAAAGCATCCGTGATTTTTTACGAGATCAATCCACTACAGCAGAGTTTGGAAATGGAATTACTGACTTTCAATAAATTTTTAATGGAATTCTTCGTATCGAAGATGGTTTTTATTATTTCATGCAGCGAACTTTGAAGGCTGCTCAAGGCGAAATCCAAGCTTGATTCCCCCACCCCCATTTACTTCTAACTTCACATTTTGCCGCCCTAAATCAATTCTGTTTAACGTCAAACTAAGATTTCGAAACCTAACTGGGATGAAGAAAGGCAAACAACAAATAAAAAAATTAAAACAAAAAATGCAATTATTTTTCACAATTGTAGTTTTCTTAATTCTTAAATAATTGTAAACTGTTCATTTCACTTTCTTTTGAAAGTCTTTCATTAATTCCGGACCTGACTGCTAAATAGATGACCTATATCGCTTGCAACCTAGAAATTTCCCGAAAAAACTAAACTTTTGTTTGTTTTTTATCTTAATTTTTTTTTCAAAAATCTACGCACGCGAGTGACGTTAAACATAGAATTATTTTAAGGCGGCCTCAAGTTTTTCAAAAGAATATTTTCGTTTGCGTTTGATTTCTGGAAAACCCAATTTGTCTTTCACTCAAGCATGATATTATAGCCCGAATATTATTACTGATGACTTCATTATGTTTGGAATCATGTATAAAATTTATCAAATTCTGTTGATTCGAAAGACGTGTTTACCTTTCCTTTACAGTTGGTTTGTTTTCAAAGCCAAAACAATCACATCTCAATGACCTCCTCCTAGATTCAGCTTTTTAAGATCAATGCTTATCTTATATAGACTGTTGAGGTGATCTCGTGTAGTTGCTGTTTGTTTGATAAATGGAAACATACCTGGCTCACTGGATGATGCTTTTGATGTGTTGTATGCTTTCAACATTTATCTTTTAGGAACAATGAAATTCACTTGTGATTTTGATGCATAATAATTACCTCTCAGATTGTCTTTGTTTAAAACCTGACCTTTGTTTTTCAGACCGAACATAAAACAAAAAAATATATATATACTTCATCGAGCAAGATTTGTCGTTTGAAAACAATGTATCGGCACCAATAGGAAGAGACTGGTTTACTAAACATCTGAACAAAAGAAGCCACTGTGCAAGCTGGTTATTTTGTCCACTATATTTGACTGCCAATGGGAGTTGCGCAAAAACCTGCAACAAAGAGTTTCTTCATTCTTGTCTGATGTTCTATAACGGCCTGGCTGCATATTTTTCATTTGTATGTTCACCTCGTTGACCTTGATCTTGGTTGTCAATGGCACCTTGTCTGGTATTTTATGAAGAGGCAAAAAAGATCTTAATCAATACATTTACGTTTGAAGTCAGCTTTGAATCACTCCAAAAATTCTGACCACCCTGATTCATGCTCCTTTTTTGGTACACCACCATACGTAATCCAGTTTGAAGAGTTGAGTTTTCTTTTAGCAATTAATATTGGTTTATCTTCATGAGTATGTATAGCATAGTTTATAATCTCAGTAAATGTGAGACTCTTAAATACAAAACAACTACATTTAAAGTTGTCCATTAAAGGGATCTGCAACAAAAAGGATGACAAACGAGTATGCATATTTTAAATGATGTATTAAGAAAAAAATCGTATAACTGTATTAAACCATGTTTCATACACATTTCAAATTAGATTTTATCTGTAAAAAATTGTAGCATTCGGTCAATAGTTACGTTAGAAAAGAGTAGCACTAACGGATGAAAATTGTAATACTAACGGATAAAAATCGTAGCAGCCATCTTTAAGTTGTGCCGATTCTATTCACTAATAAATTCTACAGGTAAGAAAATGTAAACTGTTGTTATAGTTGATAGATTTTCTATTTTTCGTGGCATAGTATTTTTGGTAATTTTCAGAATTATGGCATCCATGGATCATTAGGTAAAAAAGCATGGGTGTAGCGTTGCTCGACAATTACCAATGAATTCCGCTCAAACCGGTGCTAGGGGCCGTCTCGAACTTGCTATGAGGTATGAGTAAAACTCATTGTTGAAGGCCTCATGGTTAATTCAAGTTGAAGAACGTTCCATTGCTTATTATTACCATGTATTTGTAGAGACTTTGTCTCATTTGCATTTACTCCATATCCCTTCATTGTTAATTTTAGATATTATTTTATTTTAATGCTGCTGTTGAGAGATTACTCCTTCCACGTATACAGCATTACAAAATTTACTGTTTGTTATGCAACTTTTGGTATTTTTTTTTAACAATATTTACATGCTGTTATACAGATACTGAAGAAAAAAATCCTATAACTGTATTTAACAATGTTTCTTACACATTTCAAGTTAGATTTTAACGGTTAAAGATTGTAGCATTCGGACGATAGTTACGTTAGAAAAGAGTAGCACTAACGGATGAAAATTGTAATACTAACGGATAAAAATCGTAGCAGCCATCTTTTAGGTGTGTCGTTTCTATTCACTAATAAATTCTACAGGTAAGAAAATGTAAACTGTTGTTATTGTTGATAGATTTTCTAGTTTTTGTGGCACGGTATTTTTGGTAATGAGTACTTCTTTTCTGACTATTTTCAGGATTATGGCATCCATGGATCATTAGGTAAAAAAGCATGGGTGTAGCGTTGCTCGACAATTACCAATGAATTCCGCTCAAACCGGTGCTAGGGGCCGTCTTGAACTTGCTATGAGATATGAGTAAAACTCATTGTTGAAGGCCTCATGGTGACTTCAAGATGAAGAACGTTCCATTGCTTATTATTACCATGTATTTGTAGAGACTTTGTCTCATTTGCATTTACTCCATATCCCTTCATTGTTAATTTTAGATATTATTTTATTTTAATGCTGCTGTTGAGAGATTACTCCTTACACGTGTACAGCATTACAAAATTTACTGTTTGTTATGCAACTTTTGGTATTTTTTTAACAATATTTACATGCTGTTATACAGATACTGAAGAAAAAAATCCTATAACTGTATTAAACAATGTTTCTTATACATTTCAAGTTAGATTTTAACGGTTAAAGATTGTAGCATTCGGACAATAGTTACGTTAGAAAAGAGTAGCACTAACGGATGAAAATTGTAATACTAACGGATAAAAATCGTAGCAGCCATCTTTTAGGTGTCGTTTCTATTCACTAATAAATTCTACAGGTAAGAAAATGTAAACTGTTGTTATTGTTGATAGATTTTCTAGATTTTGTGGCACGGTATTTTTGGTAATGAGTACTTCTTTTCTGACTATTTTCAGGATTATGGCATCCATGGATCATTAGGTAAAAAAAGCATGGGTGTAGCGTTGCTCGACAAATACCAATGAATTCCGCTCAAACCGGTGCTAGGGGCCGTCTTGAACTTGCTATGAGGTATGAGTAAAACTCATTGTTGAAGGCCTCATGGTGACTTCAAGATGAAGAACGTTCCATTGCTTATTATTACCATGTATTTGTAGAGACTTTGTCTCATTTGCATTTACTCCATATCCCTTCATTGGTAATTTTAGATATTATTTGATTTTAGTGCTGCTGATGAGAGATTACTCCTTACAGGTGTACTGTTTGTTATGCAACTTTTGGTATGTTTTTAACAATATTTACATGCTATTATACAGATACTGAAGATTTATCCATTTGTGTGTTTAATCAATGATGAATTTTTATGTTTATAGTACCATTTCTTTGCATTAAGATTAAACATGTATTATTATTGACTTCTATTGGCTAACTGAGAATCAAGCGTCATGAATTTTTATGTTTATAGTACCATTTCTTTGCATTAAGATTAAACATGTATTATTATTGACTTCTATTGGCTAACTGAGAATCAAGCGTCATGTAAACATCGATGTATATTTCCCACTAGTGCGAAAGGTACAATTTCATGATGGGAGCGGTAGAAAGTAAATTTGTCGATTCGCACTTTGGAAAGAGTGAAGTTTGCTCCTCTTATTTTGGTGTTTTCGTCGGATTTACGGACTCCTCTGGTTTTGTCCATCTAAAAGCATTATATTATTTTTTCCTATGGAACTCCTTATTGTAATTCAATAGTTTCATTGTATATATTTTGTGAGCTTTGTAACTAAAAATCAAATTTTAATTATTTTGTCACATTGATTTATGGTCAAACCTTTCTAATATTAAACCATTGAAAATTCAACAGAGTTCATGATCAGTTACTGTCAAATTTCCAAACACTTTTATCATAAACTATCAATATCTTTAAGCTTAAAATTATTCTTTTTCAAATGTTTATAGAAATCACATTGATCTGAAATCTTGTTTATTTTCAAAATTGAGTAGCGAATCACCTTTTTTCCCTTTTAAAAAGCCTCCGGCCGAATAATAATCGTAGAAGATGCTAACAGATGTGCCGCTTGATATATGATGATTTTGTAGGATTTGGATTCCATATACATGTACTGGATAAATCATAGTTTTTTATTTGGCTACAAAGGGTGACGTCAAGGTGCTCTCCATATATAGAACCTTTAACTTTTGGTCGGCACATTTCTATGTTTTATGACTTTTATCCGTTATTATGATATTACTTTTATTATACCCCTGCTTGAAAAGGGGGATATAAAGTGATAATTTTTGCCGTTTGTCTGTTCTTTCGTTTCATCTGAGATTACCCATCTCCTATCCACTACTGCCTGCTCAACCATTTAATGAAAATTATGCACAATCTTTGTGACATAATGCAGTTGGAAATCCTATTTTCGAATTTGGTTTGATTTCTTGGGGTTTCTCGTAGGAAGACGCGGACTTGGCCACTATATTACTGTAACAATGATACCCATTTCTTTATTTTCTCTGTTTTCACGTTTCCTGAACAGTAGGAGAAATATGTTTCTCGAATTTCTATCAAGTTTTCACATTTCCTGAACGGTGTGGAAACATTTGTTCTCCTCTCTAGAGAGGAGAACAAGTTTCGTGACATTTCCCGCCAAATTCATTCGGAATACAATCATCGATGATTTACGTCCAGTCATTAGAGAAACAGTTTCCACAACTTAAACACGTTAATTATGAAATTTCTCACATCTCGTGACATCTCCTTGAAATCATATGATAAAAAAATCCACAACCGTATCTCGTGAGAAACGTCATTTCTACACTCTTGATAGTTAAATTTTCAAATATTTTAAAAGCTCGGCAAGCCTCGTGTTCACAAATTTGAAAAGTTAACTATCTCTAGTGTAGAATATAAGAATCTAACACCAGGGCGAGGGTCAGACAGAAAAATCTCAGACACCCAAGGGTAAGATTTCAAGTACTGGGACGAAGCTTGCTGAGTCCGAGACGCTAGAAATCTTACCCGAGGGCGTCTGGGATTTTTTTTTCTGACCCTCTCAATGGTGTTTAATTATTTTTCTCCCCCTCAGCATCTAAAAATTCATACAAATCACCATCGAAACGCCATTGTTGACATCAGTGAATTACTTCCCTTTTCACGAAGTCATAAAGCGTGGTGCATGCGTCCGAGTTCGGGGTTATTTCAGTGCCAAAGATTTACGCATTTATTGCGTGTTTTAGTTCACTTTCAGTTGTTCGAATGTAATATATATTCTATTTGAATGTATTAAATGATATACTTTCCGATTCATGTAGCCTAAGCCGAGTATATCGTAGTTATAAGATATTGGCGGGTATAAATGCGTATAGCTTGTCTTACACCCCCTCCTGTGTAAGACAGAAAAATCTTGCACCGCGAAAACAATGGATTCCCTTGTCCAAGGCGGGAAACATGTCATTTCTCACTCGATGTGATTGTGGATTCAATACTTCTTATCCTCTTCTCCTGATGAATCAAGAATAGATTTTCACAGTCTTTGTGACATATTGTAGATGCGCACCTACTTCTTCAGAAATTTATTTGATTGATTTTCAATTTCTGGAATCGAATGGGACCTTGGGTATTTCTGTTTTAATCCAATAACTTCTATAACACTGGTAAGTACTAGTATGCGATTATCCATTTTACCAAGTACTTTTCATTATATGAAGCCAACAACATTAGAAACAAATCAAATTAAGATACAAAATAATACATTAAAGTTCAGATCATCAATATTTGTGAATCCAGTCCGAAATTTCAGAAAGATGTGAAGACGTTATTTAATACTTTTATTTTAACCTCAGGCAACAAAGTTTAAGAGAGTATACAGTTTTTGACTGGTCCGCCAGTCTGGATGTCATCACTGAAGTAGGACCATTTGTCCTGATAATTCCTCCTACAGGTTTTAAGATAGTTTTTTTTGTTTTATAGGTTGATTGTGCATATATTGAAGATATGCATGTTACTTGGATTTTGATTTTTGATAGATTTTTAGAAAAAATACTAATTCTTTACTTTGTCATATTTATGCAAAATATTGCCTGTAGGGTATATCATTTGTCCCGATAAATTATCCTGCAGTTTTTAAGATTAGAAGTTTTTATTTTGCAGGTTGATTGTGCATATTTCAAAGATGTACATGTTACATGTACTTGGATTTTGATTTTCGATAATTTTCTTTTTGCAAAAATACATATTTTTGAACATGAAGAACAACAATAAGAGCGTTGTCCCATTGCTTAGTTTTACCATGTATTTGTAGAGACTTTGTCTCATTTGCATTTACTCCATATCCCTTCATTGTTAACATTTTTGAACTTGATCATTTTTATGCAAAATATTGCGTATATGCATGATACATTTTTTAAAAATAAGAAGTTTAATTTTACATGTTGATAATGTATTAATTGAAGATGTGCATGCCTTTTTTATTTGGATTTTTAAAATGTATTCATAGAAGATATGCATTGTTGAACTTTATCATTTATACAAATATTACATATAGAGTACATCGTTTGTCCCGATATAATTTTCCCTTTTACTAATTGTACATATATCAGAGATGTTCATGCTGATTGGAATTTGATTTTGGGTAGTTTATGAGAAATATACCCATTGGTTTACTCGTTTTTAAGGTTTTGGTATTGTTAACAGGCTCATTTTGTTTCACTTTTCAATAGTGCAGGATTATCCGATATATGGGGCGAGAGATATGTGAGCGTGCTCACTGAGGTTCTTTAATTACTTAAGAATTGATAAAATTATAAAACAGTTTCTTAATCAATGTCAGAATACAAACGTTAACATTTCTTTACCATATGAAATTTGACAGATACACGATATCATCTTTTATATAATTATGATTTGACTTTCTATTGACATAAACTGGCAATCATTGTTATCGCCGCTGCCATCTGAAATAAGGATTGACGTGGTGTCACTTTCTTTTCATAACGCTATATCCGGATAAAGAATCATGTTCTTCCTCAAAATAATAATAAAAAGAAAATAATCAACTCATTATAACTTCAATTTCAGACTAAGAAATAGCAAGGCATTGGTTTTTATAAATAAATTAATACAGTTCTTTCAGAATGACAGAAGCAAAGTAATAAAAACCATAACATGTAAAGCTTCACATCTGCAAACCTGCACCAAACCATCGATAGCACTGTTGTTAAAATGGGTTTGATCGTGCCGACCCAATATAATGGCTTGGAATCCTTTTGCAAACAAACAGTCTTGTCATTCTGTGGTCCCAGTTGTTAATCTCACGGTTAGAATAAACAAAGACTTAGATTCAGCATTCGGTCATATATTTAAACTGTGGTCACAAAACTCAGAATTTAAGGTAAGTGAGGACACCTGACCCCAAAAATAATTCCGAATTCAAAATGGCTATTTTTTAAATATATTATTGTTGAATATATACCCTTTCTTTAGTATAAATATTGGACCACCTTTCCAGGCGTTTTTCTGAGATGAATGGAGTCATAGTTACCTCCCCCTGAATAATTGTCCGAATTCCCATTTACCCCCCCCCTCCTTTTGACATATAAAAACCAATTGTACATTGTTTTTGTAAAAAAGAGTGTTTGGATTATAAGTCTTTATTGTTTTTCTAAAAATACATCCACTTCTGTCAATTATTTTTGCTAATATTCCAAATTATGTGCACATAGAGGTTAGATTTTTTATCACTTTTTGCCCCCTGGAGGGACATAAAAATGAAATTCAGAAAAACTTCAGACTTCAAAATTTCATTTTTATATTTAAATATATACCTTTATACCATATCTTCAAAATATAAAAAAAATCAGTATAGCAAACTAGGCTTTTAAGAGACCCACAAGCATTCAAAGATGACAACATTGCCCTCCTCCCCTCAAAAAAATTTGCCTTCACTAGAACAAAAACCGGAAGTGACGTCACCGGCTCTGCTTGTAGCACAAATACCAAACTTAAATAGTCATATGACTGTATACGGTCTTCACTTGACCAGAACAGGAAGTTGTAGGTTACACATGTCAAACCGGAAGTGGATACTTTCTTGCCTACTGTCAATCATAAGTACAAAATTTCATCTACAAATTCAAATTTTGTGATATATTGTATGATGGTTCGACACGTGACCCCACAGGAGTCCTATAGAGAGATAAAGGAACACGAATGAGGAACCGGAAAAAGTTGGTATTTCCAATTGGCCATCGTTTTGACTGGTATATTTTGGATGGCGTTGACTAAATGAATAAGTTGATATTTCTCATATTTTCTTGTTCTTAACTTCTAGGGAGTGATCTTTTTAAAACGGAAATCAGCAGTGGCTTGTTCTGGCAGTATTTCTATAACGTCTGCGTTAATTGTTTAGAAGGGGGAGACTGCTATTGTTGTTCTAGGGTGAATTCTCTCTTCCCAAAATTTCAAAGTTTTATTCTATCATTTTTTCCACTTTTCTTATCACTTTGCGTACATGGTTTACTTTTTCATTAGTATATCTTTATTTTATTTAATTTTAATCAAAGTTATTTTCCTTTTTTCAGCACTTTTACTGTGTTTATTTATTATTATTTTCCTTTTTCTCACCTTATTTCAAGATTATTTCCATTTTTCATCATATACGAAGGGATTTAAATTTTTTCCCGCCATTTTGCTGTTTCCATGGCAACGGTCGCTATTTTGATATTTTAAAGACCAAAGTTCGTTTCTACACATGCTCAGTAACATTCCTGTCAAATTTCATTTTTAATTTTTTCCCGCCATTTTTATGGTTTAATCACGTGACAGCTGTCCTCACTAACCTTAATCATGTTTAAACTTGCTGTTATGCAACACATGTACTCGTGTTCTATTCAATATTTTTAAAAATGCACGAAATTCTAAGAATATAATTCGAGATCGATTTCTGTCCTGTATTTTTTATCTATGAAGTCTTCAAATGTTGTACACACTGTATGTTCGCCCCATATATCACAAAACGATTTGACCATCTAGGAACAACAATAAGAAAACATCTGAATTTAAAAGATAAAAAGGGGTAAAAAAGCCCAACATTTCGACATAAAATGTCTGATGAAAACCGACGGAACAATGAAACACGGACAGGAAGCCATCCATCTTCTTGGAACTTTCAGACCTGGAGGTTTGAACATCAAGGAACTTTGGTTCCAGTAATGCATAGTTTACATCATTTTGTCACATAACTTTAGTTAATATATATAGATTACACCACAAGATTCCGTTCATTACCATGTTTTTTCCACTAGAGATAGTTAAATTTTAAAATTTTAATTGCGAGGCTTGCCGAGCATTTTAAATTTTTAAAATTTAACTATCGAGAGTGGATAAAATATGGTAATAATCGGGATAAAGTGGTGTAATTTTTTTCTCTAATGATCAATGATAAACACCGATAATTGTATTCCGAATAGATTTTGCGGGAAAAAGCACGGGGCTTTATTCAACATACGTTGAATAAAGAAAATTTATGTAACGGGTCAAAACCGGTTAAAACTTGACATATCACTAGAGAATTGTTTTTTCTATCAATTTCTTCATTTTTGGTCCATTTTTTCCACATTTTGTCTTTTTGATTCTTGTCCTCCTCACTCACTTTCCACTTAATTTTCTGTCACCCATTTTTGTTTCACGACCCCAACATTTCAATCACATTTTTGTTATGTATTCAAGATCGGCTAAAATTATAAAATTTCTCGACTCGCTGCACACCTATCCCATTCAGGTTTTTAGTTTCTCCATTTCTTCTAGCGTGTTTACACGTGATTTATATTTTTACTTTACCCTAGAAAAAGACATTTTAAAAGTCAAAATATTGGGCTTTTTACCCCTTGTTTATCTTTTAAATTTAGATGCTTTCTTTTTTTTGTTTTTATTTTGAATTTGCCCAATTCAAATAGTCAATCACACTACTGACTGTTGCTTTTTGCATTATATAACCACCTCGCAACACTTAATTTGTCCATTTAGGGTGCATTTGGAGCAAAAAGATATTGTGTTTACTGTAGAACTGTTGGAATATAACATTTGGAAACTCATGTGGAATTTCAAATAGCTACCATGCCATGAAAACCATATAAGCAAACTGAAATTTTCTGAAAAGATGTGTTTTCTCCAACAAGTTATGTTTTTATTTCAACAATATGTACATACTCAGTGGCGGATCCAGCTAAACTTGGAAAATATTTACAATTCCTATGGTTTTTTTAAGTGGGTTCCGTTCCCCCTCCTTATTGAAAAAATACAGATCGGGTAGAAAGTCTGGATTTGCCACTGATACTTGTTTATTAGGAGTACCCTCACCAGTTTTAAGGGGTCCAACATTGTTGATCAACCTCTAAGCTCGAATAAGAATAAATGTTTCTTACCATCTAGCAACACAATTAGAACCTAATACTGTCAATCTTTTTGGGAACTACTATGTACTGTTTAAAACAATTAAGATTGACTTCTTCCCTTTCGATATTTAAGTTTCATTTTCGGGTCAGTAAACTACTGGCTCGGTGAATAAGCAAATACGTGAATATTTCGCAAACATCGGATTTATAATGTCATTTTCTGTTCAAAGTTTTCGATATGGGGTTTTATCATTTCAGTAACCATTGGGGCCTATTCTTTGTTACATATTTTTTTATCACATTGTACTTCATTCATTTAGGTATTTTATACAATACTTTTTTCATCACTATTATCATTATAGAATTCTTACTTATTGCAAAAACACATTTATTAGATTTAATGTGGCTAACCCATGTAAAAATTAACGAATGTCGAATAATAATCTTTGTCAAATGTTGAGAAAACCTTGTCCATCTTACTTGATAATATGTGGATGTTTGCATTATAAGATAGTTGAATTAATTGAGTAAATTTCAATTGCAAAAATTGGTTTTTGAATTGACCCATAATCATCATTAGGTACGAATTGTAAACATTGTGTAATTTTATAATTTAATTATCATTATCATTATCATCCATATAATATCTACTTCGTTATTCGAAGCCTATATTCAAAACATGTGTTGTTGTCGACTCTATTTTCTCTATGGACATATCAAATTGATATCTTCTGTAGAAATTGTTCTAACTATCCCGTTACCATGTAGCGTGAATACGCTTTGGCTGATAAATCTAAAATTACAACATAAATTACTTATTTCTCTGTAGAAATTGTGTTAAGATGATAGTTTAGCCTTGTTTTCAGTTTTTTGCTTCGTTCTATTTCTATAAAAGGTAACCAAGACAACAGTTATTCTTTAAATTTACGAGGACCTAGGAATACTCGTATTGTTACTCACTTTTGTCATGTAAAGGGGGCTTTCCACGGCATGTTTTCATCATACATGTTTTGACTTGTATGCTAAAACATGCAGTGGAGACTTAATTATGTCAAAGACATAGGAAACATATATGTTATCATGGGGAATAGGAATTGCTCTATTCTCAAAGTCAAGACATAGCATTCTAACCAATCAGAACCAAGATTATGGGTCATGTTGTTATTATTATTTTCAACCAGGTGTATCTTAAAACAAGGAAAACTTAAGAAACGATAATTCCTAGAAAAGACAATATATATTTGTCTAAAGGACAAATTCAAAGACTATGTAAATTACATATTGGGAGAAAATGCTTACATCTTTTTATCCATGGACACACCAAATATCAATGTTTTTCCTTTTTTGTTTATTGAGCTAATGCTATCATGATTATACTTATAGGGACAATGATTTCTTCCTATTTCCATTTTATGTTGTTATTGTGATAGAAATGGTGGGAACAAACCAAGATGTATATGTTCGTGACATGTCGTGTAAACAATAGAAACATGTAAGTTTTAGACGTACATGTTTTAAACATGTATGTTTAAACATACCGTGGAAAGCCCCCTTTATGATCAACACAGCTTTCCCAAAATTTTATGCTAAGCGAATTACCAGAAATCCTATCATCACGATTTACTGAAAAAAAAATAAAAGCACGAGACACGTTATCTAAGGATATTGTTCTTTTAGATCCCTTGACAGAAAATTCATTGTTCTTTTAGATCCCTTGACAGAAAATTCATTGTGAACTATACCTCGATCCGACAAACGTCTGCCATCTTTGTAAATCACTTGAAACCACTAAAAAGCGAATCGTATCAAGTTTAATATACATCTTATATAGGAAGATCTTCCCTTTATTTCTTGAAGCAAAACAGTTCTACATTAAGCCTTCTGGTATAAACGAAAATTTAAATATTACTCTCCAGCAATATTTTGAAAATTTGAATTGTATTTGGTGAAAGCAGCACTTTGGATAATGGATATAATCTTATGTGTCATGATTTCTTTCAAATGCAAGGAAAGAAAAGTTTTAAACGAAAGTTTCCATTTTGCGGAGAGGAATTTTAGTAAATTGGCCTGTTATGAAATTATGTTACTGATTATCTATACCGTCTATCTGTGCCGAATTAAAGAATACTATGTACTTCGTATTTTTTTTCTTGTCAGCTGAAAAATCACAAAAAGGAACGGAATGAATGCCCAGCCTAATGGCCTTCAACTATGGCACCAACGGACGTAAAACCGATGTCCTACCAGAACGACAGAAACTGGATCCATTGACGAGGAACAGAATTTATTACTAAAATTTATTGAACAGGTTGGGCGTGTCTTTCCTGGGGTGGGACTTTCCTTGGATTTAGCCGTGTGAGTACTGTTAAAAGATCGTCCCACCCAACCAGGTTAATAAAATAGCTATTAGAGTAATACATGTGTAAAAAAGCGCTTGATTCTAAACTTTATTTTGCTATGTTCAAACGCTCATCGAATTGATTACTATTCGATGCGTTTACTAAAAAAACTTTCTGTTTTCGTTGCGTTCATCATCATCATCATCATCTTTCTGGAATGTAGTGAACTCGTCCGCAAGAGTTAGCATGTTCTTCAAATTTACATGCTGCTGACGACTCCTGGCGTACTGGTGTTAAGTATACAATTTCTGAACGACTCGATGTTTGGCTGGCTTCTCAACTCTGGTGGTAGTGAGTTCCAGGCGACTATTGTTAATGGTAGGGAAGAGTATTTATATAAACATCTACTCTTGTGAAAACCTGCCGAATGTTATTAGCACGAGACCCTATAGTTCTTGTGATGTTGAATTGTAAGTACTTGTGTAGAGGTACTTAATCTAAACTGTTGCGCATCCTGTAAAGCGTCACTGTTCGGTATCTTGTTCGCCGTTCTTCTAATGTGTCCCAATGTAGTTGGTTCAACATCCTGGGTCGGTCTCGACTGGAGTTAAAACGAGTGACAAACCGAGCAGCTTGTCGTTAGACTTGTTCCAGTGCGTTGATTTGTAGGAGGATATATGGTTCCCATACTGTAGCGGCATACTCAAGCACTTTTCGAACCACAGTGGTGTTAGCTTGGGCTTTGACGTCGAAAGGAACGCCTCTTCATTTCCTACGTAAAAAATTTACTGCTCTGTTGGCTTTGGCTGTTTGCTTCGGGATAAGATCAATCCATGATACTTTACTGATGTAGACGCCTAGATATTTGCTGCCGAGAACAATCCCCAGTATGTATTCATGAAGTCTATAGCCTGTCTTAATTGGATTTTTCTTTTTAGAAATGTTGATGTGTCTTTTGCGTTGTTGATGGTCCTATAAAGAATAAGTCATCTGCAAATAGACGTACTGGCGAGCTGACATATTCTGGGAGATCGTTGATACAGGCCAGGAAGAGGAGTGGGCCTTCAGGTATTCTTAGTCAACATAAGCTTCAGATGATCGTTCTCTTCTTCTACGATGACTAGTTGTTTCCTGTTTCGCAGGAAGCTTCATATCCAGCTGAGAGTTTGATCTCGAACCGGGTAGTAGTGAAGTTTATGGTTCACACGTAATACGCATCGAATACGCATCAAAAACCTTTTCGATTCAGGTCATTTGATGCGCATTATATATACGTCTGAACGCACCATTAATTATAATATTTTTTTTCGTTCTGTTCTTTAAGAAATGTACAATTTATTCAAATAAAGGAACATGATAATAAAATAGTCCTTTTCTTAAATTAATGCCAAAGGTCGAAAAGTACAAAGTAAATGGAAAATTTATTGTTCAAAGAACTGTCTTTTTTACCTGCACCAATTTATATAAGGACCATTATGTGCATGTCCAGAGGGGTATGGTTAGCCCATTGATTCACCTACTGGGTAATTTTCAGTTGATGCTCTATTTATGTTCTAAAAACGATCAACCAATCTTCGATTAGTTTCGCCATGGTAGATCCTCTTGCAGCGTTTACAACAAACAGCATACACTACGTTTCAGTAGTGCAGGTGAAACCATTTTATTAGTTAAAGTCATTAGCAACCCTACTACTTCGTCCAAAGGTTAACCGACAAGTGAGATAGCAAAATTGCTTGTAATAAATATAGTACTAATGTAATTACAGGGAGTTCGAGGAGTAGCATTCTGAAGAGTTAGTAACAGGGTGCTGTTTCAGATTCTTCTCTTTTCTGAGAGATGGTGAGAAAATATTTAAAAACTTGCATCCATGTACTGAGACATTACTGAGAACGTTGGAAATTAAGTGCGGATCAAAATGGTTATGTCAGCTTCGTTTTAATGGTGGTTTGTTAGGACCAACGGGGCATGGCCGTCAGTATTTCTTACCCTCTTCTTCATAGCTTGTTCGAGAATTTGAAGTCATTGCTCAATCCAAAACTTTTCTGTGATAGCCACTCTTTGCAAAACAGGATTTTATTCTGTTGAATTGAGTCCTAAAATCCCGTTGGTTCTGACATGCAACTCTTATTAAAACATTTTGATTCGCAACTTTATATCGAAAATGCATCTGGATCTGCCAATAAAAATTGTCCTGTCCATCAAGAACATTGTTGCATAAAAAAATCGGTATCGTTTGACCATTGAAAGGATTTTTTTTTATCTATGTTCAATTCATTTAAAATTCCCCTTATCTACGTTACATTCTTTAAAATCACCTTTAGTGACCAAATAAATTTACAGGAACGTAATTTTTGGAAACGTGAACTGTTAATTTGCGGAAACAAAATCACTGTCTTTTGAAAATTTTCCGGAAACCTAATGCACCCCTTTACTCTCTTATAACAATTAAAAAATAAATATCTTCATTTACTATTTAACAAAAACATTGTAGTTCATAACAATTAAGCAAAGTGTTAGTTAAAACTGCCAGCTAACAAATCATTAAAAGTAGTATATGTGATAACAAAATGATAACAATTCGGTTTATTAATATGAAACAATTAAGTTAACAACTCGATGTTTGCAAAACAAAGACGGTAACAACTTTGTATATTCAAAGACAACATGAAACAACAAACAAACAACACGTAAAAAAAGAAGTCAACAACTCGCGTTTGGACAATTGTCTAGATTATCTGAACAGAGTTGCTACCAGTTTCAAATGGGTCGGTAACAAATACTGAATCTATGGGTTCATCATAGTTTAATAATGAATTTTGTTTCCATTATAGATCCATCGCAAGTATGACAGTTTATGTGTCAGCCTAGTCGCTGTTTGGAGATACGATAATCTACTTGATGTCATTATACCTATATATGAACATTATCATTCATGTTGACAATTCTCCCGTTTTTCTACACATTCTTTGTCTTTTTGTGCTTTGGATTTCGGCTCTGAACAATTTTGTTCGATAATTTTGTTATTAATCCCCATCCTTTGTAATGACGATACGTTTTAATACAGCATTTTGAAACGGAAAATAACTGTAAAAAATAAACGATTAGAACACATATTTATTTCATCACTGATATCTCATACATCGTACTCTTTCATACAAACATCGTCTAAATGTTTCACTCGATATCACATAAATCTCAAAATTAACTGCAAAATTAATATAATACAAAACTTGGAAAAATTGTTGACAAAGAAATAGACCCATGTTGTTGGCTTTATCTATGGAATGACTTCCCAGGATATATATTTTGATTGCGTAACTTGGTAAATTCAGAACGAGAAATACAATAGACACTATAGTCAGCATTATAGTCAGTCTCATCTGTGCAATTGATAGTACATTGTAATTTGACACAGGAGGATAGTATCTAATGGCGCGAGGTTTCGCGTGCTTAAAATTGAATTTCCGTATAATAACTATCACATAAATATTGAGAACAAAGATTGCAATAAAAGGTAACACGAATGTAATAGCAGTATCAATATACGTTACCATGGCAATCAAGTTAAAATATTGTTGTCGCACTACACAGCCTGTCCTTGGAATGACTTCAATTGTAAGGAAACAGTGACTGTAAATTATCACAGAAAATAGTGTTATGGCAATTCCAGCACATTTTGCCATTTTGCTTGAGCAAAACCTTGGTCGGCGTAATGGAAAACATATAATAACAAAACGGTCAAGCATGATAAGCACAACGCACCAGACGGACAAAAAACTTGTAACATACGTAATGTATATTGCGACTAGACATAATCCCCCAGTATCAATATTAACTTTCTTCAACGTTCCAATCCAACTAAGTACTAATGCTATCAAGAAAAAACTGTCAGAAACGCTAAGTAATGCCAGGAAAATACTCGACGGGTGTCTGCTAAAGCTAGTAAATACAAAAACTTTGAAAGACAATGCATTCCCGACTACTCCAATAATGGCAATTAAGGGAATTCCATAAAGGTATAATCCATGCACAAAATCATAAAATCCAGCTTTTTCGTTGTCAGAGGTTGGGTTTATTGTTTTGTTCGCCTCATTTGTTATATTTAATATATCAAACTGCATAACAGTAATCTTTGATGCTGTAATCTGGAAAAAAAAAATAAATAAAAATCGTTAAATTAAAAAATTTTACTTCGTGATCACATTACACCAACAGTTTTTTAATCAGGATGTGTCACGCGAATCATGTTTATACGAAACTTGTCTTTTGTCTTCATGGTTCAAACACCTAAAACAAAGGGCAATCAGACTCTTGTATTGTTTTTATGTTAGTTTATTAAATGTTCATATAGAAACATTTACACACACATATATATAAGAAAGATAATGCGTTGGTAAGGTGAGCTGCAAAGGTAGAATATATGATTCCAAATGCCAACAGCGATGAAAAATCATCTTTTAAAACCTTTTGGCATCAGAAAATACAGTAAGGTCTACGGCTGGATTTGACCCCGTGTTTGTTGTCATCTATGGCAACCCCGCCTGCACTATTTCTAGCGCCCTATATAGACCACTCGGCCACCTAGGCTATATGACAATATAGCTTCTGGTAACCGTGTCATTCCTCCTCGTAGGAAATCTAGAGTTGTAACATAGTACACGATGAACATTAGGTGAGTAGGAAATAAAAAGAAAAAGGATAAGGTTGCAACAAATAAGATACATAACGAGTTATCATTCATATTATATAGAGCTGTGTGCAACACTATTATCTATATACCTTTAGTTATATAAGAAAGAAACAGATCCACTAATAGTTACTTTGAGACATACATTTAACCATATAGAAATAGAATCCAAAGAATGCCTTCAAAGTACGATAGTTTACAGTCTATACGAAGGATACACAAGAGGCGGACAAAATAACAAGAGCAATCAGTTAAATGCTGCTTAAATGCAAATTTGATCCGAAAAAAACAGTATACATACTGCCTTTTAATTCAATTAAGTGTACGGCCTTTTAATTCATTTAAGCGTACATTTATATTGTTAAACTTTTTGATTATTTTTTTTCTGATTATGGCTTTTCATTTCCATTTAGATCATATTGGTAATTGTTTGTCTACCATTAAAATATTTTGTTTTGGTCTGCACTAATGCGACAAAAGATATCAAAAAGACCATCTGCAGAAATCAAATTTACACGAACTTGTGTAATAACTTAGTTAATATATATAATACATTTCAGTACATGTTGAAAACGTGCCTGATTCTGTTTAACTCTACAAGAAATATCGAAATTTGCAAATATTGCATAATGAGATTCCGTCTTAAAATCTACACTCGTACTGTAAACGCATATTTTTTTCTTTGAATGACTAATTCACGATTTGATGTCTAAATTATATGTGAAAGTTCTAGCATATTTCAATATCAGTAGCTGTTTGATGTACTCTATATCTCTCTATCGTAAATGCATGATAAAAAAGGGACTTCTATAACAGCAGGCATTATTTCTCTCAATGAATACAGTGGCGAATCGATTCGGAAATTTGTGGATTGCAGTGCAATCGCTTTTTTATCAGACAATTACATTCCATGTCGCTACGGTTACCCTTCACTGAAGTGATAAAATAATGATTTCCTTCTAACTGTGCAGGATCATTTTTCAGTTTGACTGGCTAATTTGCTGATAACTGGAGTCCGTAATATTTGTCAAGTTGCAGACCGACTAAAATTGACCAACCCTCTTTAAGTGACATGATCACACCTAGTTTAAAACATAAGTCAACATTAAATTGTACCAACGCATACTTTGAATTACATACATTTATCAATCGTAAACTCGCCCACACTTTTCACAACACATATATAAGAAAGAAATATTTTTCACAACATTAAGTCTCATTAACATCTACCCATATCCATTTAATAAATCACGGAAAATCAAGGAAATTATCCTATCTTTGGTGAAGCTATTTGTGGATTAATGATGCATCTGAATTTTTTTTCATAGAGATGAATTTATTATACTGTTAGATATAGCACGCGATAGCTGAACAACAGTGACTATTTCAGCTAATTAGATGTTTTAGTATATATCGATATTTTTAGATATCACGGATATTTTTTTTACCAGATCGAAATTATTTTCTGCAGTTTATGGTTTTCCAAGTTATGATTGGATCTGCACTGAATATACATTTGTGCTACTCATTTGTATAAACCAATTTAACCCCCGGATTTAACCCTATACTTGTGCTACTTGTACCAACAAAGACCGATTATCTTTAGTTCCTATTGTTGTTGACTTTTTTTTTGTTTCTGTGCAAGTCCCTGCTACAGTGAACCATGTAATTGTAAATTTCAGCCAATGTAGATGTTCCCTATTTTCTCTTTTTATCAAACAAGGCGTCGAAATTTCCATCAGCTGAAGCTTAATTTACAGTAAAATCTGTATTTAGTAAAATTTTACAGTAAAATCTGTATTTAGTAAAATTTTACAAAACGGACAAACAGCTAAAAAATCAAATTATAAAGCATCCGACAGAGAGTGCTAACCTCCTTCGGATCAACAAAGATTTAACCTTCCATTTATAGTATTTGAGAAAGTAATTAATTTGATAAGTCTCAAAAACCGTCATTTGGGAAATATAATACATTTGTATGTTTTATTATCAATGACTCGATGCCTTTGCTGGTGGTTTATTTGTCACCGAGGGTATACCAATAGCCCAACCGTCCCAGAATGACAATATATTGACAAACCAATACCGAAGCAAGAACGAGGAAAGGGGGAATTCTAAAATCATAAATCCAAAAGTTGAAAAAAAAGATTATTTTTTTACTAAGACGAAGGACAATCTAGTTCCTGCAAAACTTTAACGCCATGCAGACTCTACTCCGGTTATTTTAATACCTTGTAAGTTATTTTTTTCTATCATCTCTGTTATGTGTTTGAAGTTCGGTCTTTTTATATGTATTGAAATTTGGACCTCAGATTTAAAGATAAAGACGTATGTCCACTTACCCTTCATTATGCCATTGACACTTCTGTAAAACTGTTTTAAAGGTCACCTGTTATATAAACTGTCATAAGTTACTGAATTGAAATGCATTTTATACTTTTCGATAAAAGTTTTAGTTACTGAGCTAACCACCTGAATGCAATTTTGACGGCTGTTGAGAATTTCTGCTAAATTTCGTTGCACAGTACCTCCAGAACCGGACAAGACAAACTGCCACTTGGAAGGGCAAATGTTTATACACTCTCAACAAAAAATAGTTTTGTTCTCGGTGACTTTCGAGTAATACAATCTTCCCAAAATCTGTAAAATGGCTTTATTGAACACAAAAGGCTATTTACAGCCACGTTGGAATGCTAATACAATGTATGTCAGAAAACATACCAAAGTGGCATATATAAATTTTAATCCTATGACATACACCTACCAGATTCTACATTTTATGACTTTTGACAAAATTTAAGCACATTTTGCAAAAATAGCCCAATATAGGAACAAAATTCAATTAATGGTCAAACTCCTTTGAAATAATGTGAAAGACCTTGTTTTGAAAAACACAAATTATGATATTTTAAAACATTTTTGCTTTTTACTGAAAATCCCCGACCTTGCTATTCATACAGAATAGGGAACATTCCAAATATCTATTAACATATACGATAGTATTTAAATATTAGGAGATATTCAAATATGGACAAATTTCTAAGACAGGTAATGTATTTAATTAAGCTATTGTGATGATTGCCCTTTGTAAATTGGTAAATCAACATCATGGTAAAGGTATCACACCACCAAAAGGAAATTCTTCCGCCAAAGGTTGTTAAAATAGTACTTATCAATGGAGTATGGATATTTCTATGGGATGATTGAAATAGTTCTGTATCCTATGAAATAAACCTGCATACTGTTTGAAAGCTGAACATCTTAGGTACCCCAAAAAATCTTTATTTTATTCCTATCAGTTGTAATAAAAAATTGTTGGTAAAAACAATGACATGACCATTTCACGGGTTGGCAGTGAAAGTGAAAGTTGATTTTTGATAGTAGTATACTTCCGGTGGATGGCACTTTTTTATATCAAATGAAAGTTGTCTTCAAAATTTTTGTGGAGGCTCATAATATATCTAATTAATTAGGTAAGAAGTATCGCTTTATTTGAAACGACAGTAAATGTGCTATGGGTCTCAGAAAATGGCCAATTTAACAAAGACTAATAGGAAAAAAAAATTTGTGGTAGGATACCTTTAAGTGAAAAATCACAAAAATTAGAATTTGCCTCTGTCTTGTTTATTTTAGTACAAAACCATCAAGTTAGGTCCAAATTCACATTTTTAGCCAAATTTGACCTGAAGAGCTTTTCATTATCACACTGTAGCTGAAACAATGGTGCGATGGATTTTTTTCAGAAAAAAGGACAAAACCTGATATATCCATACCAGAATGTCTGGAAATTTTTTTTCCATAATTAATTGCATTCTAGTCACTGCAAAATACAGTATACACTGTGTTTAAGCAATAAATAGGTAACAAATTCAAGTTTTTGAAATTTCATACCTTAATTTTTGCATTTTCATAATATTCAGTTTTGACGGTATTAGCCGAGGGTGTAGTGATACTAATTTTCAAAGTATCAAAGTATTTTTGACAGAATTTCTCTTAAAATGGCATATAAACCAAGGATATATAGTGCATGCAATTTATCAGCAAAAAGAGCACTAGCAATCTATTCTAGAAGGAAATGTAGGCTCCTTGAGCTAGCCGGCAGTTTAGCGGCGCTAGAAATCTATTCTAGTGGGAAATGTAGGCTCCTTGAGCTAGCCGGCAGTGTAGCGGCGAGCACTCCTTGACCCATCTTTCAAAATTACGTTTTGTTCCCCCATTTTTCTTTTCTAGATTGTGGTCATGCAGTTAGTAGTCTACCTGTATGGGTTTTATTCGTATGTTTATTATACTATAGGGAAATGGGGAGGTTTGGGTACCCATAAACTGGTTTAACCCTACCGCTGGCTTTTGCTAGTGCCGGTACCAAGTCCGGCTGTCCCGAGTTCCTATCGTTGTTTACGTTTGTCTTTTGTATTTTTATTGTGGGTTTTTTTCTTGTGCAGTTCCTATTTACTTTGTGGCATGTGGCTATGTTTTTCGGCCATTGTAGGTGTTTCCTGTTAACTTTTTTTATTCTATTTTAGGTTGTGGAATTAGAATATTTCTGAATGATTAAAAGACATTTTAAAATGAGTGGCCTAAAATAACAATTTATGTAAATAAAATGACATGTAAACATGTAAATCTTGAACTTCAAAACTGTTTTACACACAATATTTCTGAAACTGCAAGGTCTTTATTAGCAAAAATCAGAACAAGCGCACATTCCTTAGATATTTAGGCTGGAAGTAATATTGAACCTTTCATTCCGTCAACCAACGATTCTGCAAGTTGTAACGATTGGTAGTTGAAGATGAACACAATTTTCTTTAAATTTGTCCTGTCTACAGACATATTAGAAAAAATAAAATATTAATCTTCCTTTTGAAGTTAATGATATAAGTGACCAGGAATTATCTGAAATCCTGCTTGCTTTTAAAAACTATAAACTTATAAGCAATTTGTACATTAAGGTGGCTTACTCATCACATTTTTGAATTAATGTAGGATTTTGGAACTCCTTTGGGTTCCTCCAGTTCAATGGTTTAAAGAATTTTGCCTCTCTTCTTCCACAAGGTAAGCAAATATGGTTTTCGAAGGGATTAGAAATAATCAGTCAATAACGAGTTGAAGTGAGACGAGTGAAAACCATAATTGCTTACCTTGTGAAAGATGACATTTTTTATGAAACAAGTGCCTGTGCGATGAATGATTCGCTGTTCAAGCACACGTCAATGGTCATGACCTCCCTCCATTTTAGTTAGATTAGTGACCTGTAGATCATGTTGGCTGTGTCCAGGAAAACAAAAATGATTGCCGACTGGGCATTTTTTGGTCATTTTATCAATTGGTTCGTAATTTCTGCATGCACACCTAACTTTTTTTTCTATTTTTGTCATGTCTTTGAAGTTCCAATTACAGGGCTTATAGTTTTAGTCGGAGACGACATTAGTGACACGTGTCCCGGTCAACGGTGATGTACATGTTCAATTTTCACCCTCACAAAAGGATTAACTCCGATAATTTGGGCCTTCTCTTTCTTGTAGAATAATTTGTCCCTATAGAGGGCTTTATTTGTACAATTTTTTTAACACGTGTAGCTCAAGATGTTACATTTATACACCATAACCTATTATTATATCATTAAATATACAATAATACACTTTGTTTTGTGGCTGCTTATTGCCTTAACGCGATAATGATAATAACGACCTTTTATTGTAAGATCGCCTCAGTGACACTAGTGTTAGGGAAACCTTACATAATTTGGTTATGTCGCTTTTAATTCTTACAACACAGTCTATGAGTGACTATCGAAGTAGACAGTTTAATGGTTAAAAGATGGTTATAGTGTTTGTATTCATACTATTGAGGTCAGATATTCTAACGACTCGGTAAATACCTACTGAGCACAGTCTGATGTTAACAGACCCATATATTTGAGTATTGAATTAAGTTAATATCCATAAAGACTCAAATACCAGTTTTCCCTGCGAATTAATATTTTCGTTATACTTTATATTTGTACTATAAATTACGGAACAGTTATAACATTTTGTCTGTATCATATTAACTTCGGAACTGTTGACTCATTACAAAAAGTAATTAGAATATAGCCTGGTTCTTTTTTTCGTAATAGCCGTTTGTTTATAAATTAGATGGTATAGAAATTCAAAAAGAACAAATTTTAATTTGAATTATCAGTTTGCACAAATTACAATTTGTACAAAATTAGCTTATACAAGTTATAATTTGTACTAAATTAGCCATAAAATGACTTGCATCTTGAACTGATGAAACTAACGAATATGTGTTTCATTTTAGTATTATAAAGCACATAGTGTCATAATTTTGCTATGTGTTGTATAATTCATTTGAAGAATTTTGAAAATTATTATTAGAGTAATACAGAATCGTCTCAAACTTGAAGGCTTAAGCAAAATTCCTGAAAGTTTCTGTATTGCAACTACTCGATTGTTCTAAATACAATGGGCCACACCCCAATGGATGCTTCAAAAAGAAATTGTAGCCGCTAAATACATTGGCAAACGAATACTGAAGCAAGAACGAGGAAAGGGGGAATTCTAAGATCATAAATCCAAAATCAATGTTAAGTTATAAAATAATTATACCCCCCGGGGGTATACTGGAATCACCATGTCCGTCCGTCTGTCCGTTCGTCCGTCCGTAGACATGTTTTGTCCGAAGCTTATCTCGGGAACCTTTCTGAATTGACCTTTCAAATTTTGTCAGAATGTTAGTCACTATAAATACTTGTGCACCTCCTATTTTCAGATTGATTCATAAATTTTTAACAAAGTTACAGCACTTTGTAGATTTCTCCTACTTAGAGTCTATATTGAAAATTTAAAAGGTAGGCTAAAAAGGTTTCCCCAACATTTTCCCTATCGAGTAGCAAAACATCTCTCTGATAAATAGTTCTAATGAGTCTATGTCTTATCAAAGGATTTCTCTGTGGCTTCCTCTTATTTTAAGTTGCCTCAAAATACGGTGGACTATTGGAGTACCCCCATGGTACGTTTCAACGTCTGTACAAATATATGGTACAAAGCAATGGAACAACGCTTTTATTGTTGTTCTTCATCTTGAAGTCACCATGAGGCCTTCAACAATGAGCTCAATGGGCTTTGCCGATACCTCATAGTAAGTTCAAGACGGCCCCTAGCACCGATTTGAACGGAAGTCATTGCTAGATGCCGAATAACGCCTACATCCATGTTTATTCAGGCCATGGATGCAGGATTGTCAACAAACATTAAGGAATCTGACAAAGTGTTCTTACAATCACTGTCATCCGTTGCCCGACAAAAGCACCAGTGTCCCTAGCTGGTGGACAATCACAACATATAGACAAACACAGGGCACTCATCAAGTCGATTGTGAGAAAACTTGGCTTTATAAATTAAAGAGATGTTGGTAAAATCAACAGGTGGTCAGATCACATTTTGAAATTACAAAAATAGAATGCCAAAATTTTAAGGTGTGATAGTGCATCAATATGAGAAATTCTCTCAAGCACAAGTTCACCATACCTGAAATGTATATAGAGCATACATCTCTCGCACGGGGAATCTTTTTACGGACTCCACACTGCAGGAGAGACAAACTTCTATCTAAAATAAACAATGCCCTGCTCTGATAAAAGTTTTTATGAAACTGTAGAAAATTTTCTGATGTATTCGATAAAAGATATTTTCATGAAATTCATCATTTGAATCGAAGTTTAGCAAATGACGTAAGATTTGTACAAGCTATAATTGATTTGTGGGCTATTTCTATATTTACATTTAAATTATTTTTGGAATCTTACAATATCTAAATTTTTGTAAATTTTGTTGAAAACTAAGGAGTATCTCCCTCATGCATAGCTCTGTCCTTAGCTAATTTTGGCTTTACCTTTAGATCATATTGGTTATTTGTTCTCTATCAGTTTTTAAATATCTTTGAGTATATGGTCTTCCAAACGTTTAGATTTTATCTGCATTGAAGATACATAAGTTGTCGAAATGCGCATATGCAGAAAGTAAATTCACAGTTACTTCGGTATTTAGTTATTTATTACATCAGATCTATCCCAATTAGCTTGAAATTAAAGAAACAACTGATACACCTACTTCAGCTTCGTACCTAGATCTTTTGTTGTATATTGACAAAGGTGGACGTTTGAAATCTAAGCTATGTAACATGCGCACGTGATGAATTTATCTTTCCAATTGAGAACTTTCCTATTCTAAGCAGCAATATACCTACCTCCCTAGCCTATGGAATGTATATTTCACAATTCATTCGTAACTGTTGAGCATGTAGCTTGTACAATTATTTTTTAATAGAATTTTTTTGAATGTCGCATGTTTTACTAGTTTCCTAATGGATCATTAATATATTCAAAGGTGATTGATTGATTGATTGATGTTTTACGCCAACTTCAGCAATATT
>MJUU01011279.1:0-12966 GCA_002080025.1 Modiolus philippinarum
CTGAATAACAATAAGCTGGATCTATTTCATAATATTTTAAACATAGTTTTCTAAAATTCTCAAATACATCGGTTAATATTAACACATCTAGTTTTTGATAAAGCATTAAGTAATCTTTGAATGTTTCACAATATCTATCAAATATCTTTTTTCCATGATTATATTTTTTATCTGATATATCTTTTTGATTCAATATAGAATAAAAATCTTTTTTATCTGGGAAAAATTTATTTTTTGATTTCTCTTAAGAATCAAAATAATCATATGGAAATACACCTTTAAAACTTCTTTCCCATTTCTTTTCACTTTCGTTATACGAATGCTATTTTAAATCTTCAAATAAAAGATTTGTATAATGCTCAATTAATTTTTCGTCTCTTTCTTCATGCATTTTCATTTCTTTACTAAATTCATTATTATAAAATCCAAATAATTGATTTTTAACATGAATAAATAATTCTTTTTTAAGTATTTTATATTGATTATCTTTTAATGTTTTTGACAAGTTATCCATACTACTCAGTAAAAATCTCATACTATCTTTAAAAACTAACTTAAAATATGTATCCTTAAATGTTATTGATATGTAATTTTCACCATCCTTTGGTAATACCTTTACTTTATTGTATTTTTTTCATGTTTTAGTAGTTCTTCTGTTAAAAAATGGAAGTCATATCCGCTCCCGTTATGGAAAAAGATTGGGAATTGTTTTCCATCTCTAGATTCTAAGCTATTACAACTAGAGCATGACATTCCTCTAAATTGACCTTATAAATGATTATGTTCAATTATTTTTTCTTTTCTTTCTAATTCCTTTTTACACATATAACAACAATCAGAAGTATTATATAGTTCTTCTTTTTTCTCCTTTGATATTTTAAATTTCTTTTCTGCATGATAATAAGCCCATTTAATTTTATCTTTATAATGTAAACATGTTTTAACAAAATCTTCCTCAGCATTTTCACTAGGTTCATGGTTAATATTTTTATTTGGTATAACATTAGGATATTGAGAAACTAATTGTAAATTATAAGAAACTACTTTTTGTTGTTGTAAATTTATTGTATTATCTTTAAAAGATAATTTAATGTTTTCTCTTTTTATTTTATTTCGTAGATTATTAATATCAATCTTTCTCCTTTCAAGTTTATTCATTTCACAATATGTATTTATTTCATAATCACTTATTTCTATGGGTCTTTCATCTTTAACCCATTTATCGAAAATATTATCTATCAACTTATTAAAATATTTTTCAATATATTTTTCTTTAATTTTATCTATACATGTTTTTGCTTCTTCATTATTTATTTCATTATTAATGTATTTATGATAAACTGTTTTTGCTCTTTTTTCAGTTAACTCTCCTTCTTTTATTATTTTATTAATAATCATATTTTTTATTTTTGAATTAACATTATGTGGTTTACTTTTTATTCTTAATTTATTAATTTGTTTTCTAAGATCAACATCCATATAATTTAACTTTATATTAATTGCTTCAAAGTCCGCATATCCAACAAATGGTAGTTTTAATTTAAAATGATGATTTTTAAATTCACACTTACTTCCTTCTTGGGGCATTTTATATTTAAATGGTTTATTTTTAAAGCAATCCTTTTTATGTTTTTCTAAAACTTTTTCAGTAGTATATGAAGCAGTAATACAATTTCTACAATGATATCTTTGATTATTATTATGATTAAGATAAGCATTAAATTTTTTTATTAAACAATAATGTTTTTTATCATCTAAACTAACATATAATAGGTCTATAACATAGTCTCTATCTTTAAATTCACTTCTATATTTTGGATATATATTTCGTAAATTTTTTTCTTGATTTAATTTATTAAATTTTTTATCATCAGGATCAAAATGTTCTTTTTCAATTCCAAATACATGTATAGCTATATTTTCATTTTGTTTTTCAAATGTTTCAATTGAATTTAAACTTATTGGAAATTTAATTTTTTTTGTATTAATATTATCTAAAAAAGGTTTATAAATTGATGCTCTTGCGGGGTTTTTATTCATTTTTTTAAATGTATCGGAATATTCCTTATGTTCATCAGGTTTTTCTTTTAATTTATATAGTATTCCTGCAATTACACTATAAGCAAAACAGTAGTTATCATTGTTTTGTATATTTAATAAACTATTAAATTTTATTCCTAAATCAAAATAAGATGAACCGTTTATACTTCTTACTCTAACAACTTTAACTTCTGTGTTTTCTATTTCATAAAATATTAAACCAGATTCTTTTCCCTGATGTTCTTCTTCCCATACTTTATAATCTTTTATAATAGAATTATATATTTTATTAAATTCATTTTGTGATTGAAGTCTTATGAATCCACTATTATAATGTCTTTCTATTTTTTTCAGCGTCTATAGCTATAGGTTTTGAATAAATAGTTTTTATAATAAGATTAAATTTCACATTAGGAAATGATAAAACTAATCTTTTAACATCTGGTTTAATCTTTTAAAAATAATTATCTATATTAACACCACTTTTGTTGATAAGCTCTTTAACATAATTTTTATTTTTAGGAGCCATTTTTAGAGAAAGATTTTTAATTATTACATTTTATTTCTAAAATAATAATTACTTTGATAATCTGGATTTCTTTCCATAAATTCTTGATAAGATTGTTTATATTTTTCTTTAATATTTTGATAATGTATTTTTTTTTTTTAATTGTTTTCTACATTGTATACAATGTGAGTTTACACCTAATGGTTTAAATTTATTTTTATGATACTCAATTAATAGTTTATATTCTTTACATTTCGTACAGATTTTTCCTTCTGTCATTTTTTTAAAAAAGAAATATGATAAAAATTTAAAACTGAGTCATCTGTAATTCTTGACAATAGAAAGAACCTATTATTTCTTCGCCTTTTAAATCTTTTATTTTATAAGTAATAGGGTTTGTATTTAAAACTTTTTCAATTACAAATAGTTCTTTTGTCCATCGAGTTGTATAACCCTTTTCAAAATGACCTTTCTTTTTTGTTATTCTTACTCTATCTCCTACTTTAAATTTAGGTTTTTTGACTGGATTAAATCTTTTTCTGGATATAAATTTTTATACACTCTTGATTGATTTTTGGATTTACTTGCTTTAACTGGTGTCATTTTAATTGAAGAATGTACCGTATTATTATAATTTTTAACTAATTTATCCAATACATCATAATATTTTAATGTTCCAGAGGCAGTAAAATATCTATACATATTTTGTTTCATTGGTCCTATCCAGCGTTCAACTACACTAGATTTTTCTTCATTTTCGGTTGAATATAATTTTATGTTATTATCTTTTAACAATTCTTTTACTTGTCGATTATAAAATTCTGATCCTTTATCTGACCACACAAAGGAAGGTTTTCTTTCTTTAAATAATGTTTTAAATGCTTCACTTACAGTTACTCCTGTTTTATTTTTTAATGGAACTAACCACCCATATTTACTAAATACATCTATAACCGCCAATAAGTATTTATAATGTTTATTTTGTTTTGAATATTTTTGCATATCTACCAAATCAACTGTCCATGTTTGATCTATTGAATTGACATAAACACGTCTTTTGGGCAAAACGTTTACAACCCTGCGATGTAATTCATCTGCTAATTTATTTGTTAGATTTGTGAAGACCATTTTTAAATAATAAAAATTCTTTTCTTCGTTGACCTACCGGATATTTTTTTCTCACTTTTCCAAAATAACTTTTTTCCATTCGGTGTACTCCCGAGTAATTAAAAATTTTTATAACTTTTTCTGTGTAACTTTTTAACACCTGTTAAATACTAATATGTTATATTACCCAACTCCACTACCGACTATTTTTGAGGTACGAACAAATAGTCGGTGGGGGAGGTTGATACTATAACATATTAGTTATAGGTCCCCATACTGATACTCCATGCCAAATTGCAAAAGGCTCTGATACATGGTTCCTGAGAAAAACGTGACAGAAATTTTCAAGACGCAAAAAAAAATTCCGAGTTCCATCAAACAGGAAGAGGGCATGCGATAGATTCAAAAATCGCTTACACGGTAAAGGTCCCCTTACTGACACACCATACCAAATTACAAAGGCTCCGATACGTAGTTCCTGAGAAAAATGTGACACAATTTTTTGTGACGCCGACAACGAAGCAAGACGACGGATAGTGATCCCTATAGGTCGCCACTGTGTGAACACAGGCGACACAATTAATGATATACATGTAATTACATAGACACTTGGGTACAAAATTTATTCAATAATGTTAAGGGCAGAACGAAATAACCTAAAGACAACATAACAAAACGTAAACTTAATGAAGTTATAACCGCACAGTGTAAAGTGAAAAATGCACCATTCAAAGTCATGAAAGTGAAAACCACAAAACTTAAAGTCAAAACCACAAAATGCATAAAAATGATATAAAGCAAATAAAACACCACCCAATGTATTGGCATTTTGATAGCACCTAAATTAAACATGCTAGGTGCACTGGCATGATAAGACAGCTTTGGTGTTCCGTAGTAAGTATGCATTTGGGAGGGGGTCATCCCAGAATCTGGACTAAAGTCTGATGAAATCCCAATTTTTTATTTCCTGAAATCTCCAGTTTTAAATACATCCAACTTCGACATCCCAAAAAGGGCCATCCCCTCTATAAATGATATGTTAACTATATACTAGTATGACAGGTAACAGATAGGTTCATCCACTATACATGTTAGCCAGGTCCGTTTGCACAGGGTCCGTTTACCTACCAAGTTGGTCTGTTCGTTTCCCATATAATACACGTACATGTAGTTGGTTTGTTTACTTTGCATTAAATTGAAATGTTAATTATAAATGTACCTAATAAAACTAAAAAGTTGGGATGTCAGTATTGTCATTAGATTAATTTCTTTTAAATTGTCTGCCTGTAGGTAGGAAAAAAATTATTTTTTATCATTTCCACAAAATGTGGTTAGAAATTACTGTTCTTTCATCTAAATCTGAGTAAAAAATTTTTTTTTGAAAATCTATAAAATTATTTGGGTAGGGCCATTTTTTCAGGGTTGGTAGGTTAGTAAGGGAAACAAACAATATTTAAATTTTGGCCTCTCTGCATCAGCAATTGTAGAATGCATCTTCTTTTTTTTACATTTGCATCAGAATGAATATATTTAAAACAAAGCAATAAAAATGCTTTTCTAGCATTTCATCATAAATTTTTAATGACAAATTTAACATCTTAGTAGATTGTATACTAAACAACAGAAAAAGGTAGAGTGTTCTAAGAAACGAGTAGCTGAGGAAACTTAATTTGCCTAAATGAAAGTCCAGCCCATTTAAATTAATTTCACTGTAAGATAATCAAAAACTGAATCTACCGTGTTTATTCAAATGATCAAAGTTGGCTGGAAAAACATAATTTTTTTTTTTGAATAAAAAAAGACTATAATTCTATAATATCACATTTTGTGGGCAAACTGACCCTGTGGAAACATAGGGACTTGCTCCCGGCCTAGAAAAAAAAATGTATACTATCAAACATGAATCTCGGAGAAAATACACAATGGTAATCCTATGCCTGATATCCCATTCGCTTCCTTTCCAATTTTCTCAATAAAATAACCAAAACTTATAATTCTGCATTTTACATTCTTCCCGAATGATTTTCTAAACAGAAAACACAAATTCTAATCTGTCGTTGGAAAGCCCACTTCATTCCTATATCTCGATCAGTTTACTCGTATTTGATGTTTAACACAGTTTATGGCACTGAATGTGAAACTATAATGACCTTCACATTCTCAATTTAAACCATCCATACGGGATTCTCATGACTTTTCATTCTGTCGGCGATGATATACACATATATCAATTCAAATGTAGTTCCCACACTAAGTCGCCTTTTCTAATCATCGCCGACTAAATAAAAAGTCCCGAGAATCCCACGTATATAGTTCAAATTTAGATTTTTTCTCTAGGCCGGGAGCAGGTCCCTGTTTCAAAATTAATTAGGTTGGGGACAATCCTCTGATATGGGTATTATACCTGATTATGGGTATAATACCTAAACATGGGGTATAGGTTGGTCCTTGATTTCAAGGGTTTCAGCTATTTATTAGATAATCAAGTATCAAAACTACAAAAGGGCATATTCTGCAATAAATTTTCACATCAACCGACATACAAAGAATAACTTTCCTTTTCAAAAAGATAAAATTATTGTCAACTTTTTTCCCCTATGGATGACTTAGAATTACTTTGTATTCCAATCTATGTATCACATTTTAGCTCTCATGTAGGTATACAACAAAGTGTAACCCTGCAGTTGTTCCCTTGACAGTGGACTGAGGGGATGTTAAAGTATCTATTATGCATGATACAACTTAGGCCTACATTGTACATCTACATACTGGTACACCCTTTTGTCTTACTTTTGGCCAGGTGCCCAGGGCAGTGGTAGCCCCACCCCCTCCATTTTTACCCCATCCTGTGGCTGTGTGGCGTTCTCTAAAATACACATAAATAGTAAAGAATGTAATGGCAATATATGGGCCCTAATTTGGCTAAATAAAGTATTCGATTCTAATTTTCTATAGGCAGAATAGCGTGTGATTGGATAAGGTGATGTCACTGTCAGTCACGTCAGTGAGGATTTTGCTAACGGCGTATTCTGGGCTCAGAGTGCCTGATCGCCTTATTTCACTTTAGATGGTCGACATGCTTCTTTTAACTTAGCCAATCTTACCTTCATTCTACGTAGTAAGCCAGAAACACATCCTCGTTACACAGCCGTCCGAGCTCACACCTGTTTTTCAGTTGAAAGCCTTCCGGTAACACTGATTTTCCAAATATGGGAGAAAAGGCGAAGCCACTGGAAACTGGCGGAAAACTATAAAAACATTTTTTTTTTCCCTTTTGCAACACCGAAGATAAACATTTCATTGTATCCCAGAGGTGATGTAACGAAATAACACAATCTACAATAAGTTGCATCATATATAATGCGCATATGTAACCACATTATCATGAAACATCCCCAGACGACGTGGGGTGATTGACAGCGTGACGTCATGACGTAAACGGAGTTGTCTGCCCCTTACAAAATTAACGTGAAACTGCCTTAACCTACCCGCGAATACTGTAATTTTATAGGATTAGGAGTAAAATTTCTAGATTTTAGAAGATATTTGATACAGAATTGTTTCATATGATGATTATATGTAATAAATCACTAAATACCGAAGTTACTGTGAATTTATTTTCTGGATATGCGCATTTTGACAACTTATGTCTCTTCAGTGCATATAAAATCTAAATGTTTGGAAGACCATAAAATCAAATATGTGAAAAAACTGATAGAGAACAAATACCCAAAATGATCTAAATGTAAAGCCAAAACCAGCTAAGGACAGAGCTTTCCGTGAAATGATATGCCATAAGTCACCACGTACCACACAATATACAGGGACGGAGATTAGTTTGTAGTGAGAGTGGAGAGGTACAGCGTTCGTTTTTTGTCTGGTAAGAAAAGATCAACGCTACATAGTATATATAACAAGGGCAGTAGAATACCGAAGGAACAAAGGGGTGACATTCACAAAAATCGAAGTCCAAAGACAGGGCAAACACGAGAACACAAAAAACAATGACGTTAGACACAAAAACAATGACGTTAGACAGACACAAAGCACAGAACAAGAAATTACAACATTCAGAACAAAGGCACTCACAGTGTGAACTCCAGTGAAACTGAGAGTGACATCAGGTGTATATATATGATGTATTGCGGAACAAAGTAGTTATTAGAGACTTTTGGGCAATAATGGATAATTTACGGTAAACTATGAAACCTCCAACACAAAGTAACAACATGCTAACCTTTTCCTTGACGGCCAAATTTGAGTATTACAATGTAAAATAAAGCCAATAAATATGCAACAGAAAGTGTATCGAAAGTATGCGATATGGTGTAAATGCCATCTAGTGTTCAAATTTGGCACAAATATACTGAAAATATGCAACAACACTGTTACCAATAGTATGCAATATGGTGTAAATGCCATTTAGTACTCAAATTTGGTACTAATGTACTAAAAATATGCAACCACAGTGATGTGGATAGTATGCAATAGGGGGTAAATGTCATCTAGTATTCAAATTTGGTACACATATACAGAAAATATGCAACATTAGGGATATCGATAGTAAGCGATATGGTGTAAATGCCATCTAGTACTCAAATTTGGTACAAATGTACTGAAATTATGCAACAATAAGGACATAGCTGGTATGTGATATGGTGTGAATGCCATCTAGTACTCACATTTGGTACAAATTTACAGAAAACATGCAACAATAGGGATATTGATACGATGTGATATAGTGTAAATGCCATCAAGTACTGAAATTTGGTACAAATTTATTGGAAATATGCAACAATTGGGATATCGATAGTATGCGATATGGCATAAATGCCATCTAGTATTCAAATTTGGTACAGATGTACTGAAAATATGCAACAATAGGGATATCGATAATATGCGATATGGTGTAAATGCCATCTAGTACTCAAATCTGGTACAAATGTACTGAAAATATGCAACAATAGGGATATTTAACTATCATTTAGTACTTATTTCTTTATTTTATTTGATATGATTTATGAGTGTTATCAAGAAGGATGTCATTGTACAGTGAATAGAAAAATGAAATAGGTTTCTGTTCGATGTAGGAAATATCGAGATTCTCGTATACAATGTACATTGCACGAGAAATAATAAATAGCATGTTATGTACACGAATAAGGAACGTTATGGAGGTTGTACGATGATTAACCTTTGCCGCCTCCATTAATCTGTTAATGTACCCTTTAGAAGATGTGAAAAAGCCATTTTTTTTAAAGGGAAGTTCTCTCTGATTCGACGAATCAAAATAACAAGTGAAATCAAAAACGTACCGCAAGCAAAAGATATCAACCTCGAGTATTTTCTTTTTTAATTTACACGATTGGAAATAACAAGTAGTGTGGAAAAATATTTTAAAGTTTAGACTGAAAAATGAGATTTCGACAAAATTTGTCCTGCAAAATAGACAAGTCGGTCTTTTGTTGTATGCACCATCCACAGAATAAATACCGAAGTGCAAAAGCATTTTACTGGACATCGTGTATGGTGTAAGGTGTAAAGTGTATAATGTATGGTGCAAGGTAAATGGAGTAATGGTGTATGGTGCAATGGTGTATGGTATATGGGGTAATGGTGCATGGTATATGGAACAATGGTGCCCGGTGTATGGTGTATGGTATAATGGTGTGATTGGTTCTGTTTTACTGTACAAACACTGCACGCTAGCTTCGATCTTTTGATATAAATTTGATATAAATTGACGAAGATGGCAGTTTGAAATCTAAGCTAATTGACAAACATGATTATTTTATCTTCCTAATTGTGAACTTTCCCTTTTCCGAGCAGCAATATACCCACCTCTCCAGGCAATTGGGGGTATATTTCACAGTTGATTCGTTACTGTCAAGCATGTAGTTTATACGGTGATTTTTTAATAGAACAAATTACTGTCCTAAAAGCTGCTTAGTAAAGAATTTGTTCAGCCTTTGTTACTTTTATCCCTTCAGAATTTCTATGGCATTCACCATAACATCATTGGCATATATGACGTGTCTGTGTCCCAAAAGAAAACGGACATTTTGAGCTCGATTTCACTCCACAGATTTGACATGACCGGTTTGATTCAACCTTATATTGAATCACTGATGGTGTGACTGGTGTTTTAAGCAGAGCAGGAAACGCTTACCCTTCCGGAGTACCTGATGTAACTACCATTTTCATGGGAGTTCACCCTATGCATTTCTTAGTTTTTAATGTCGTCTTTTAAATTCTGTTCCTTGTGACTGTCTCACGTCCTTGTTCTGTCCTTGTGTTTCTCTCTTGCTGTTTTTGCAATCTCCTTGGACTTTAATTTTTGAGAGCATCGCCTCCCTTGTGCCTTCAGTATTCTACTGACAATGTTTCCATCATAAATCTCATCCCAGTTCTATCGATATTGTTGAATATGTCTGTCTGTCAAGCGTTCGATGGCATTACATTTCAGGTAACATTTGGAAATAGTGACACACAGACAAAAGGCCTTTCTGTTAATATGTAAAACAAGCAGTATATTACAGGATATAATGTAAACTTTAATTTCCTGTCATTTCAGGATGTACAAAATGCAAATAGACCTTGTTGACATGGTTCAGTTTGTGTGTAAAACAACAAAATATCAAAACATTCTAGTACGATGCTTCCTTTGGTGTTTTTAGATTTTAAACCTTTTTTTTTAATTATTTCAAAACACAATCACTTTCCATTTTTAACAATTTAATCTAATATGCCTCTTGTTAATCGTCAACCAGTATAGAACTCGATAACCATGTACTTTGCACATGGGCAAATGATGTCGGAACAAGAGTAAAGGGTATGCCCAATAACCATGCTTTTTTTTCTTCTTATTTTTTGACGAAAATAGAAGACAGTAACATTTTTAACTAAATCATGTCATTCCCACATGTTAATGTGCATTCTTTTGCTTGAAGTTGCATCTGTCTGAAAATGTCAGATTGTGCTTTGTGACGTCATACATATCACAGCAATGGAGACAGAAAATCCGCCTTTGTTAGGTCGCATTGCAATGGAAAATTCATTTTCTGTCATATTAGAATCGAAATATTTCATGGCATGTATGTATATATATATATGGCTATTGTCATTTAACAATATGCTGGGCCTTTATTAACTTTATTTTGAACCATGTTTCTTTAAACATTGTTTAAGAACTAAACCATGGCTCATACACTGGATTGGTATTTGAAGATAGACCAAAGTAGATTTTGCAAATAACCTTTCCCAACCGTTTAAGAGGGACAAACATGCAAACTTAACATATTGCTTTACTGGATTTTAATTTCTATCATCTTGGAGCCTAAACTCTCATCTGTCTGACAGTGACTGTCAACATCACTTACAAACATTAACAAACATTTTAAACTATTACCTAGACTGTCAGTGACTGTTATTGTCAGATGCAGTCATGGACAAATGTTCTCAACATTTACCTTGTCTGACATTGACTGTGAGCATCATTCACAGACATGGACAGATATTCTCAACATCTTACATTTTCCTTTCTATATGTTTTTCTGCAGTATTTAAACCCTTTAAACTCAAATTTCAATCATGTTATCTTTTTCGTATTTTAATTTCAAACATCTTTTTTATATTCTTTCCTCTGTGAGTTCCTGATATATGAAGCAAGGCCTTATAATCTCAATACACGTCCTTGTTTGAAGGTTGCAGATTTTTCGCTCCGCACAATTTCTTAAAAATAGTTTTATTATTGGTGTTGTTTGACTAAAATTTTAAACTCTCTAAAATCAACGTTTCTAAAAATAATTCCAGAGAAAGTACATATTTTACAATTATTTTCCATGAAAGGAATGAAGAAAATGAGAAAAGAATGCATGTTTTTATCTTAAGTAGCAAAACAATGTTTAAATAATTCAAGGACAAAGGTAAAATAAACCTCTGAAAATGAAACATTCTTCAAGTTTGAGGGACATATGGTCTTAGTGACGACAGGATCAACCATTTTATAGAGCGGGGATTTTTTACGTAATTCCGAGATCGGAACAACTTTTTATGTACCTTCAGAATCTGTATACATGTTTATGAATTTCCAATATTTTGATTTGATCTGCACTGAAGAGAAAGAAGTCGTTGAAATGGTCATATATGAAAACTAAATTTGCAGTTAACTTGTGTAATTTGTTATTTGTTACAATCTCTGTATTTTTACAACAATTTATTGAGGGATAGAGGGACAGCTTATACTGGACACCGGGATCAGATATTTATTCAGCGGGAATTCGGGATAAATCCTTTAAGGGATCCACGATCTGCGTTGTCATTTTCATTTTCGGGAAACTGAATTTGTTTCTTTGGATCTAAATATTTTCTTTTCAAGCTTGTTCCATGATTAGACTCGATCCTACCCAACCTCTTTAACAACAATAGGTATCTTTGAAAATTGAACTTGAAACTCAAACGATTAGTTATTTAGATAAGTCAGTTTTAAACTGACATGGTACCATGGAACACTATCAGCGAAAAATATACTGTCCCAGGGACAATACACGTCAATATCCCTGACTGTCCATAACAGGACTGTATAGTTCTTTTTGTACTGCGTATTTCCTTGCATAAAATTTTGAGGAAGAAATAATAAGCAGAAAACTCGGATATATTGTTTCCTGTATCTTTTATTTCATGAAAGATACAAAATAAATAAATTAATTGATCAAATCAAATGAGACGCTGACATAATTGAAGACAAGATGTCAAATATTTGTATAATTGTTTGCAAGAGAATTCTGGTATTCATACGATTTCGCAAGAATTATGTACAGCGATGGAAACGTTCAACATTCCCAAAATAGCGCTCATCGTGTGAATCGTGTGCGTTCATCGTGTAGATCGTTTGCGTTCATCGTGTAAATCGTGTGCGCTCATCGTGTATCGTGTATCGTGTAACGTGTAACGTTCATTGCGTGTATCGTGTAACGTGCGTTTACTCGTTTCATTTAAATTCCGCATTTTATAGATAGGTTTACCAGTTTTTTGCAAAACACCGTTGTTTATTTATTTTTTTTTTAACTCGAAATATATACCTTTTTTACAACCGCCGATTTTACAAGATTGAAGAAAATAAAAATATTATCAGATTAAGTCTCACGTCTGGCGATTTTTTGTCACAATAACATTATTGTTTAGGAACGCAAACCTTTATTTAAACAACTTCATTCAATGCTATATCAACCTGTTCAATATAGTAGAACAATAACAGATTAACTTATTATATCTATGGTTAAATCATATAGGAAGTTTAAGTATTGCAGACA
>MJUU01011279.1:15918-60326 GCA_002080025.1 Modiolus philippinarum
TTATAGTATTGCGGACACCGGTATAATATCAAATAGAGAAAAAGTGCCCTATCTTTTATATTTAGGGTTAAATTAGAGCAAGTTTTAGTATTGTGGACACTGGTATAAAATAAAATAGAGAAAATGTGCCCTTTCTTATATATTTATGTTGAAATAATAAGAAAATTTTAGTATGTGTAAATCTGTATCTTTTCTTAGGTTCATTACTACGGCAATATATCAGGACTTTTTTATTTGATGTAAATTATTTTTGATTAAACATTTTTGATTTAATTTATTTCTTTTTCTGACAAAATTACAACATTTTAAGCTTTTGACGATTCTACTCTGATATTGTTACGCCAAAATGGAGACAATTCCCGGGAGAAAGTTTGTAACACTCTATAACCGACTACTAGTATTTTCTTTTCTAAAATGAACATTGGTTTTTTTCTTTCTAAATTACCGTTTTATTTATGCTGTGAAATTAAGAATATCTCTACTTTTATTGCACGCTGATATTTTTCATTTCGAGTTCGTTTCATGAAAATATATAAGATTTTTTAACCGACACGGTGCACGTTACACGGTACACGGTACACGATACACGGTACACGATACACGATTGAGAACTTTCTGTATCATTCATCGTGCGAATCGTGTGCGCTCAACGTGTGAACCGTGTGCGTTCATCGTGTGAATCGTGTGCGTGTGGTAGGGAATGTTGAACGTTTCCATCGCTGTATACTATTTTACCGCAAAAAATGTATTGTAATTAGAGGAAAATAAAATTCAAAGGATTATTATATATCCGTAAATAAAATATGCCTTTATTTTAGCTCTGTGTGTGTCCATTGTATATATAACAAAATACCGAAGCAACTGTAAAAAATTTTTTTCTGCATAGTATTTACTGTTTTTACTCACTGTGGGCCTCTGTTATGTCAGCAATGTAATATACATGTAGCAATCGCATGTTTCACGCTTACCTAATCAGCGAGAATAGATAATAATATTACATCACGCTCTGTTACGTTCCAGGTAACATTCAGTTTTCTAATCTTTCAATAGCAATTATAGCTTTAGTTCCGAAAATATCGTTCACATTTTGTTGAACATATGCAATAAATTGCATCTGCAATAGCAGAACTGCAGATTCAGCAAAACCGGGCTTCCGGCCACACAAATTACATATACATCTAGTCTGACTCGTATATCTCACAGAAAATGACAGTTAGTTTCTAAATGTGTATTATAATGAAACTGCAATCGAATAATCCTACTGCTTTTGAAGTTTTCGATAAAAGTGAAGTTTTGCAGCCAGACGGACACTTTAATTGCGAATTCTACAAAAAACAGATTTATATTACGTTGCATGCAACGAAAGTTTATTTGCTCCTATCCAGTTTTAATCATTTAAGATTGACTTTAGCATAGCATCCCGTATTTAAATTATATTACATTTTTTGCTAGAAAATTGAACGTTATATAAACGTTTTATAATGTGTATTCACTCATGTTTTCTTAGCATAAAGCTCCTAATATTCCGGGCTCCACTCAGACCTCTGAGTTCCACTCACTGGGTTCAGGGCTCCCTAACTGGACTCTGGGCTCTCATAGTGCTAGAGAGCCCATGCTATTACCTTGATCTTTCCAAGTACATGTCTTTTAAAATGGCTTAAGTGGATCCAAAAGCTATTTACAGCCACCATCGACTGCTAATTGTCAGAAAACATAAAAGTGTGATATAGTTTCTTATTTGGAGAAATTGTAAGTACCAGGGGCCACTTTACACAATTTTCAACAAGATTTGAAAAAAGCTCAGCATAGGAACAAATTCACGACCAAATTACTATACTTCTTTGAAATACAATGTACAATAGATATAAGATGCGTCAGTCCCATTAAAGAATATAATATATACGTTTATTTTATATACCAGAGGTAATTTAAAGTTATTGGGGTAATTCTAATATTTAGAAAAATGGTCAATATATAAATGCCAAAATTTTGTTATATTTTTCTTCTCTCGGCACTGGCAATGTTTAGTCGATATCAATCTTACCGAAAAAGACACGTGATAACAAAATTTTCAAAAATATCAATGACAGAAATACAAGAACATAATTTGAAGTGATATTTGGTAAAATAGATATTTTTTTTCAAGATTTTCATGAAAATAAATATTATTTCTTGACAAAATTGCCCCAACCCCGAAAATCAAATGGTCGTCCCCTAACATGTTAACCACGAAGTCACAAATGAAAAAAAAAAACGAAAGGGAAATGATGAAATTTTGACAAGTTTCTATTTGAGGCACATACATGTGTGTTTCTTGTGTAGCTATGTCATTTGCCTCTGCTGGTGGACTGTTAGTCCCCGGGGGTATTCACAAGCCCAGTAGTCAGTACTTCGGTGCTTACCCGAAAGCCGATTCTTTTGGAACCTTAAAATATCTTATTTTTTGTAAATTTTGTTGAAAACTAAGGAGTATCTCCCTCAAGCAAAGCTCTGTCCTTAGCTGATTTTGGATTTACATTTAGGTCATATTGCTTATTTGCTCTCTATCAGTTTTAAACATCTTTGAGTTAATGGTCTTCCAATGTTAAGATTTTATCTGCACTGAAGAGACATAAGTTGTCGAAATGCGCATATGCAGAATTTTAAATTTACAGTGACTTCGGTATTTAGCTATTTGTTGCGTTTTTTTTTTCATACTTGTGGTTTAGATGTTTTATTTCACGGTCTTCTCGAACTGTTCTTTTAATATGTTCACTCATATGTGACAGAAAAGATCAATAAATCAAATGCTGGCGTGCTGTCAACCTTGTTTATGGCATGTCTAATATAACGTATTACTACATGCGGACAAGGTAGGTCTTTGTTCATTTTTTACGAGGCCTTGAAAATTTATCACAAGTTAGTTGTCATTAGTCAACAGCAATATAACAGATAGCTTCATTCTGAATGGGTTTTGAGGGTGTATGTTAACACTTTTCATAGATATTCTGGAGGGTAGTTTTAAAATTTCTTTCACAGAAACTCATAAATTTAGCAGATGTAGAGCGGCATTCAAAAATCGAAAATTGTCACTTTTCAAACATTCTATCAATATTGCAGTACAGAACTTTTGAGATAGGGAAAAGGGGTACTGAAGTCGATTTTGTTAGTCTTAATCGTATTTTGCCTAAATTTTACACACAATTTTTAATTAAGATAAAGGAGGTACCACCTCTCCCCCCAGCTAGATCCGCCAATACAAAGGCATTAAATTAGTGCCTCAATACCAGTAATGAGGGTAAGAAATGTATGTTTTACCCATTTACTAAATAAATGCGGGCATTTCTCCTTAACAACCTGTAACAATTTATACCCTAACGATAAACCATACTAGTAACCTTTGCGAACTGACATGTTTTAAGTATTATTAAAGAAAACAAAAAATCATTTCATCCGAGCAGCATTGCAAAATTATGCACATTTTGCTCACTATTAAGAATGAACAAATAAAGGGATGTGGATTAAATCGGGAGTAAATATATGCGGGGGGGGGTGGTAACTTCATATATTTTAGTAAACGGGAATGTGCCAAAAATTCGGGTATGGTTTTTAGCTCGAATGTATAAAGTTGAGGTGTGTCTCTTAATCCATTTATATATAAATACGCATATAGAAAGAATAATGTATATAAATTTGGGTATCAAATAAAAAATAAAGGTGAAAAATCGGCAATAATTTAATAGGAATACTATCTTCTTCAGTTAAAAGTGGAATATTTCATGCACTTAATACCTTGTTTCTTTGATGTTTTGATATGACGTGTTAAAATCAATGGTACATATATACAAATACATGTCACCAATTTAGATTTGTTATATATATATATTGAGACTACATGCCAAGATTCACTAAGTTAAATAATGCTTATATTGTTTTCCCTTCGAATGTTTCACAAACTGTCAGAAATGCAAAGTATTTAATTTAGAGATTGCGTGATACGCACTCAAAAAAGTTTAAATTGTTATTTGAATTACAGGTCTATGTGAGTGACTGACCAACAGGCACTACATGCTTTCATATTACACGAAATAGGCATAACACACTTCTACTTTATTGGTTAGAGCTCCATGTTCAATAATTTTTTTTCTGTATTCGGATGTGTTCTAGGGGGGGGGGGTAATTACATTTTATCAATATTTACCTAAATTATGCATGTAATTAATAATATTTTAAAAGGGGTCTAAAACCCACACACCTACCCTGGTCGATCAGACTACTGACGACTTTTGTCTATTTTATGCAAAGCAATGTTTTGACAAAATGCATTTATCAATTAATATGCTTTTTCAGAAGCAGATTGGTTGGTTCTATATTTTGCCTAAAACTATTGAAATAATCTTATTCCATTCGGAACGCAGGCGGTAGGACATTAGTGCTGATTTTATGAATTTCACTCATCATTTCATACTTTATTTGGCAAAATTCACTTTCGGGTTATAAGTGTACATTGGTAGCCAAGTGCTCTCTCTCTATGCTAGAATCTTTTCAGGGACCAGATATAAGCTGAAATATTGTTACAGTTTATCCACAAGCAGCTCTAAATATACGTCACTGTTTTGAGAAAATATTTTATTTATCAACACTGCTGAATAAGTTCATCTCGTGTATTGTTAGGGTAAGAGTAATTTTATTTCACTAATTCAACACAAATAAAAGAACAGCTTTTGCCTGAGCTGTATTTAGTATTAGACGAATGTTGGATCGAGTACATGCTTAATAGTTTTTAAAATGAAAATGTTTATAATTTTTCAAACGTTTATTCCAAAAGACCCTGTAAATCAGAAATAGTATGTTTTGTGATCCAATAAATAAAGAATACTGTAACTTCCTGTGATGCGGTGATCGAGTAAATCTCAATAATTCCGTAAGCTAAAAAATAACAGAACGTTACTTTCTGCTATCCAGTATCTGCTTGGGGAAAAACACTGGCCCTGGGCTCAAATTTTCTTAAATCTTAACATGGGACTACGAGCTCCCACACATGAACTCCAGACTCCAACATAAGGGCTCCGGCCTCTACCTACAGGGCTCCAGAATTCACTCATTGGGCTCCGGGCTCCATTCAGTGGGCTACAGGCTCAGCATGGACACCGAGCTGACATAGAGCTCTGGAGTCCGTGTTTTTACCACACTCGATGATTTAGTTAACAGTTAGCATTTTTTTTTTTCTGTCAAATACTGACTATCAACTCATTTTTGCATGCATTAGTTCTATTATTTCAACAGAATATTCTAAATGACAAAGAATACAAAATATTTCTTCAATTAAAAACAATATTTCGACATGTTATCTTTGTTATTTTTCTCGGTCCTTGAAATATAGTGTATTTTTTGCATGTTTTTGGGGGGATGTAATTTTTTAACCCCGTATCCAGATGAAATTTTTAGTCTCCAAACACGATAAAAAAAAATTGCTAAAGAGATTACATTTTTTGTTGGTTTCAATAAGCAATTATGAACTATGCGCATGTCACACTTACATTCTTTATTACACGGAGTAAACATTCGTGTTACGATCACGGGTGACTGGAAGTCCAGACAGGTAATTTTGAAAGGTGTACACAATTTTTCAGAGCAGACAATTTCTTTGATCTAAATAAAGATTTGAATTTAATTAATTTAGTGAATATTTCTTCAATTGAAACATAATATATCAAAATTTTATTTTTTTTGGGGGGGGGGGCGTAATTTTTAATCCCGTATTCAGCTGAAATTCTTAGTTTTCAAACACAATTTAAATAAACATTCATGTAATGATCACGGGTGACTTGAGGTCCAGACAGGTAATTTTCAAAGGTATACACAATTTTTCAGAAAAGATAATTTCTTTGATCTAAATAAAGATTAGAATTTGATAAATTTAGTGAATATTTCTTCCTTGCATACTAAAACACATGCATCAAAGATATCAGTTGTAGCAACTTTACAACATCATTCATTTTGTTACGATTTTTTTAAAAATTAATATTCTGATGATTTTTTTCTTGACATTTTTTTTTTTTTTTTTTTTTTTTTTTTTTTTCCTGTAATATACCTATGGATAATGATTTTAAATTAAGGTATAGAGTACAATTACAGAGTATCGACATACAGATACGAGTANAATCTACCTATGGATCATGATTTTAAATTAAGGTATAGAGTACAATTACAGAGTATCGACATACAGATACGAGTAAGAGACCTATACAAAACACGATTTATAAAATCTACATCGCTTGTACATGCAGAAATTGCCTGAAAATAAACATTATTTAAAGACGATACTGTAGAATAATTTAATTCTCTCTACTAATAATGATAATTTCATAGGTTTTGTATATTTTGTATATTTGTATATTTGAAATTACCAGTGAAATACGCTTTATTGGTTTTATTGACTATGAAAAAAAATGTTTCTGGGGAAGGTAGAAACGTGTATGAATTATTTCAGATGTGCTTGATTTAATACGGGACTTATATATTTATTCGTCCCAGACTGAATTTATCATAAACTTTTGCAAACCTATATGTATTATGTGTCTGCATTAATGTAAACGAGGAACAGGACTAGTAAATAATGTCACAAATTCCAGTATTTCTAATCTTGAATTGAATCGCGTAGATTCGCTAAAAATTGGAAAATAAACTAACAGCTTGTCTGTGTTTGTAAAAAAAAAATAAATGCGATGAGATTTACTACTAAACCAGCAAAAGTTTTAGAATATCTGTCCATGTCTGTGAATGATGCAGACAAATCAATGTAAGACAACATTAAGACAGAGAATGTTTTTCTATAGCTGCAACAGACAATGACAGTCATTGTCAGTCTATGTAACAGTTTAAATTGCTTATCAACGGCTGTATGTGATGTTGATAGTCACTGTCAGACAGAAGAGTGTTTAAAGTGTTTGTCCTTGACTGTGAGCGATGTCCACAGACATTGACAGTCCAGGTGAATTTTCATAAAGTCTGAGATCACCTGTCGGTGTCACCAGCAGCCCTTCACAGTCATGGGCAGACGTAGTAAAATTCTGTCAACGACTGTGAGTGTCAATGGAAGTCTCTAACAAACAAATGTAGTAAATGTCACAATCTTTTTCAGTTTTTGGCAGTGGCTGACAGTCGAAAAATGACAGTCATTTTTGTTGGTTCATAGTGAAACGAGTTGAAAAAGCCGTTACTACCGGTGCAAGATGATATGTGAAAACAAAGATCTCCGCCCCCACGTAAACACTGATCACCATCCCCGCAATCAACAATAATATTTACATTTAAATAATATGTGATGTTTGTGGCACTCTGTTGTATAAATATCAAAATACCGAAGTGAATGTTAATTTAGCGTCTGCTTACGGACGTTTTTACAACTTATGCCTTTACCTGTGGTGTGACAATACTGGACGTCTGAAGACAAAACTAAACGACAAGAGTGATGATTTTGACTTTCCAATAGTGAACTTCCCGTGTTTGAGCATTTATATTCCCACATCTAAGGCATATGATGTCAACATTTAACAACTCACTAGCTATTGCAGAGCCTGTGTTTTACACAGCGATTTTGTCAAGAAAGCGAAATCATCTCTCAAAAACTTATACATCAAGGGCAGAGTGGGTGCAGACATAGCATCTCATAGCGTTAACTTGGAGCAGTCATAAAAGATCCTCTAATTAACTTAGAATAAGTATCAAATCTCCTCTAGAACTGCTCTAAGTCTGCTCTAGAATCATGACCACTCTGACGTGTCATGGTCATAGCTAGAATTCTGACCTGTTCTACCCATGACCGTTCTACCTTAGTCCGTTTTTGACATGGCCGTTCTACTAAAGTCTGTTCTGGCAATGACTGCTCTCTGCTGACCTGTTCTAGCTATGTCCACTCTCACGCCAGCTCTTATCACAGCCCTGATAAATATTCACAACGTGCCCAATATATACGTATTTAATAAATTTTAAATTTAGTTATAGTATAAAAACAAAATATAATTTTAATGAAAAATAAAACTAGGAAATATATTATGAGGATATGAAATTGCATTTTGCCGGCAAGTGCTCTGTTTTCCTGATCATCATTTACCTGTGTTTACCCAGGTACTTCTAAAAATGTAAGATTTATTCCCTTCTTGAGATATACCAGAAAACTGAGTTTCAATAGTTTCCGTAAATTTATTATTATATATATATAAATCGCAAATTTAAGTATAGGAAAAATGTCAATCATTATTATGTTACGTTTACTGGAATAAACAATTATTCAAAACATCGTCAAATAAGAATTTTATTTAAACGGTTTCGGAGTCGAGAAACAGGAAATTTTGACACATCCAATATCATTTCCAGTTTTATTCTAGGACCAAAACGGCCGTCACCAGAACAAACTTGGCCAGAACAGACTTGGGTAGAACGGTCATAGCTACAGCAGACTTAGGTAGAGCTGTCATGGCTAGAAAAGACATAATTCTGGGGCTAGGGCAGATATGATTCTAGAACTGTTCTAAATCTGCTACAAGTTAACTTCAAGTTAACTTTGAACTTTTCGCGTGACATCTCTCCAATTTAACTTGGGCGAGAGGTTATATCTGCACCCAACTTTAAGTTCAGTAGCTGTTGCAAGTGTCATTTCAGAAGTTTTACCGTCGTTACTATGATTTAACAGGCTGTTAACATGTTTCTTTATGACAGATGAGCGTAGATATATTTGAGTAGATCAAGAATTTTTTAAAAGACTTAAAAATCCGACTGTGACAAAACTTGACTTGAAAATTTGACAGGTGCCACGCGTTGAGCAGATGTTGCTTACCATTCCGGAGCACCTGATGATACCCCAGTTCTTGCATTTGTTCACAATTTTAGTGCTTTAGTCTTTTGGCGTTCTTGTTCTTTTTGTTTATTTGCTTTGTCTTTGTCATGCTGTTGCATTTCATATTGGGTATAAAATGCTGAGTTTTTGGATTTTTTTATTTTGGAATTCCCTCTTTCATCAATTTTGCTTCGGTATTCGTTAGCCGATGTGTTTAGTGCAGGTCAAATCAAAACAAAAGTAAGTCCATAAGCGTGTCCATCTTGTGTCATGATTGGTTAAAATTAATTTTACATCTCTGTAAAAACATACATTTTCCATCAAAAGTTAGGTTTTCAAGCAAGTTAGTAGGTTTCTTCATGCCTATATAATAGATTTATTGACAAGGAACTAGGTTTCTCGTGCGAAATCTCACCGAAAAAAATTTAATCTCAGTATTGATCGAAATGATGGGGAACTGAGAGAAACTTAGTAATTCATCCGACAGAACATGCATCTCGACAAGAAGCTATATTTCTCGCATTTTTGTGACTTTCGCGTTCCATACAAATGATTTAATAATAAAGTCACGGATTTAATTTTTGGTATGATACGTCTCTTTTGAAGGTATGATTTGTTATAATAATTTTTCTTCGTGCTTATATAAACATGAAATGAAACTTGTGAAGGTAAAGAGAAATATCCGAAAAGGTAGTTATTTAGATATTAATACCATTAAGGTGAAAAGAAAAATAACTAGTTCAAAACAATCCTTAGATTCACAGTGTTCTTTATAATACAATTGCCTTAAAGCATGTATGGAATGATAAATAAGTTTTTAATGGACGTTTTATTTAAATGTTTCGCGCAATACTTCTACATAAAATATGTAACGGCACATAATGTCACCTCTGTACACATTATCGTCTGAGACAATATGTACATACACATTAGGTACCTAATGTCGTCGGCGCAAGTATATATGGGACAAAAACAGGGCCGATAATAAACATTAATATTGTCCGTAGTCCTAAGTTCATTTCGGACGACAATATATGCTGTGCCGTGTACATGTGGGCACATATTGTCGCCTAACTAGATATACTATTTGAAAACCCAAATTCTGCAGACACAAAGTGCGAAACGTACTCATAATTTTTTTCCTGTTAAGTGGGAATCGACCGTACAGTGCATGCATAATTAAGCTTAAGCAAATTAAAGGTTTTTGTCGGTGTTGTCATTATTGTTAATATCTGGCCTAAAGAATTCACGAATTTGTTTTTCAGATAAGAAGGGGATGTAAAATCGAAATCAACCCAATTCGTTTTCAACCAGCCAATAAGTACCCAAATGAGTATAATCTGATTATTAAAAAACTACAACCTAATTTTCCCCCATTGGGTTACTGCAATCTCAATTCACAGTGGAAACATCCTAATTTTCCCAAATAAAGCAATTTCGATGTGAGATCGTATCTGTTAATTACTTTTTTTACAAGATGAAGAAAATAATACGATGTCCTCCTGGCTTGGAATTTACCAAGCTGTCTATTTAATGCATAGTAATGTGGCTAAATGGTTTTTGGCAGTAACCAATATTCCATGGGCTGGAATAACCCTTCGTGCCTCCACACCCCCAAAAATTACGAACTCTTCCTATTTTTAAAAGTCTGCTTACATTCCCTCTTCGTATTAACATGAACATAACCTGTACGAACTGGTGGATATGGTCTATTTTTAGAACCAACCACCAAAATTATGGAAAATTTTATTTTTAACTCCTTCTCCCATTTATTATTGATAAAATTGGCAAATGCTTGCATACTATCACATATAAATAGTCAAACACAGCAATTTTGTAGTCTATATATCCATTTTGGTGAATGAAAGGATATGGAGTAAATGCACACGAGACAAAGTCTCTACAAATACGTGGTGTTTGAAAATAAAGCAAATGAACAACGCTTTTATTGTAATTTTTCATCTTGAAGTCACAATGAGGCCTTCAAAATGAGTTTTGCTCATACCCCATAGTAAGTTTAAGACGGCCCCTAGCATGCGTTTGAGCGGAAGTCTTTGCTGATTGTCGACCAACGCTACATCCATGTCTTTTCTAGTCATGGATGCAGGATTGTCAGCAAACATTAGTTAAACTGGCAAAGTGTTCTCGCAATCATCGTCATCCGTTGCCCGACAAAAGCACTAGTGTCTTTAGCTAGTGGACGATTTCAACGTATAGACAAACACAGAGCACTCATCAAGTCGATTTTAAGAAAATTTGGCAATTAAAAAAATAGTGAGATGTTGGTATTTTAAACAAGTTGTCAGAATTTCATTTGCAAATTACAAAAATAAGTACCAAAATTTGAAAGTATGATAGCTTAACCATATGAGAAATTCTATCACGGACAAGTACACCATAACTGAAATATATGGAGAGCATACATGTCTTGCACGGGGAATCTTTTAACAGACTCCACATGGATGAAAAATATCATTATATGCAAGTTTTACACACGTTTGTAGAATGAAACTGAGTATGTAGCCTGAAAAAACAACAGCAAAGCACAAGGCTACAAAAATCAAAGTCCAGAGACAAGGCAAAAATCAAGAACGCATGAAGACGGAAGACCACAGACACTACATGCCCAAAAAACACACAACCACTACATATACAACACAAAAACTAAAGCACTAACAGTGTGAACTCTAAAAAAAACAGAGTGACATCAGGTGCTCCAGAAGGGTAAGCATGTCCTGCTCTGTATACAGCACCCGTCAAACTGTCAGTTGGTCAATCTACGGTAAAGTAAAAACTGGTAATGTTAAATCCGGGAAGACGTGAATCTAGCTGAAAATGTCAGTTTTCATTCGTGATACTGACATTTCATATCTATCTATGATGTCGTGGTGACGGCCATAGATTTTCTGAAGGGACGAAATTAACAAGGGCTGAACATATCCCTAACTCAGCAGTTTTTGTGACAGTGCTTTTTCTCTTTCCACAAAGTCACTGTATAAACTGCGCGCTCTAGAGTAACGAATTAATTGTGAAATGTACACTCCATCTGCTGGGGAGGTAGGTATATTGCTGCAGAAAAAGGGAAAGTTTACAATTGGAAAGTCAAAATCATCACGTTTGACATATAGCATAGATTTCAGACGTCAATGTTCGTCAATGTATAACAAAAGGTCAAGGTATGAAGCAGGATTTGGTGTAACGGATGTCTATCTAATTCAAGTACACTGGGGTAGATGCGATGTAAATATTTTTTTCTTGGGTTATTAAGAGAAAGTACATCGTTTCTATATCTGAAGCTGAAATTACAAGTGTGGGCTAGTTGTTTTTGCTTTTGTTGCATTAGCCCTTGTAGAAACTTTGCTTCATACGAAAAAAAGGAAAATATCAGCTAAAGTGGCGCACAATTTGTTCCCATTGGAGTTTATTTTGTCTGTTGAAAAACGCTCCTCCACATTCAACAAAAATGTTGTCGATCAAGCATTCAAGCATTTTTATCACGTCATTTTCACTGTATTTCTTGTTTGACTCAGTGTGGTTCTTAACAAAATATATTTTATCTTTTCCTATTACCATATATGAATACCTGCGTTCTCCGTTTTTTGGTACAGAAAATTGATGTATCAGATCGGAAATTACTCTTTTAAGTTTATTATGTGGAAGGGTTGTATACAGGGGAGGAACAATCAAGATCTTTGGAATTTTTAAGAATCCACATCTGATTCACGCCGTTTGTAGATTAGGCTTTTTTGCAGTAGCATTTAAGACCATTTCTAACTGCAGTAAGTAAAGTGGTTAGCAGTTTGGAAAATGGCTTAGTGGTGCATCTAGCAGATCCGGCAATGAATCTCTGTTTGTAGTGATTCTTATAAAGCTTACGCACGCAGTAAATGTAACTTTGATACAGAAGGATACTAACGCAGAAGTGTGATAATATAGTTGGGGTATATGTAGGATTGCCAGATGAAGTGTAAATACCCATTTCCTTAACAAGACAGTCTAAATAATGTTTCTTACATACAAACACAATCTTGTTAGAGGCTTTGTCTGCAGGTACTATGACGTATTTTTCCTGGAGATTTGTCAATGTTTTTTGCAACAAGAGGATCATTTAATATACTGGGCGTTCCAGTTTTCATAGAAATTGATGAAAAAAATGAGAATTTCCAGCATTTTAGAATTTCACTCAATTCACTTTAAAATCAATTAATATTCTAGATTTGGAGCAATTATCTGACATTATGTGATTTAATCGTTTAAGTTATACATTAGCTATAATAATACACTGAAATGCAAAGGAAAGCTTTAGTATGATTGAAAATACCAAAAATGTTATCCCTACCCCGAAATAAATAATGCAAAAATTCCAAAGGTTTTGCCACTTTTTTATCAACAAACAAAAGATAGGCAAAAAAAGGTATTCCTCTTGGTACCAACTGTGCACCTCTCATAGCAGATTTACTTCTTTATTGCTACGAGTCACAATTCATGGCAAAAATTCAAAAAGACCCTTCTAAACAGCATTTAGTGGATAAATTTAGCAATACATATAGATATTTGGACGATATTTTGGCTTTAAACAATCCTGAATTTTCTAAAATTACAGATGAAATTTATCCTGCAGAACTTACTTTAAATATATCCAACAGCAGCTGTGATTATACTCCTTTTCTTGATCTTGATATATCAATAAATCAAGGAAAGTTAAACACTAAGGTTTATGATAAAACGGATGATTTCTCCTTCCCTATAGTCAATATTCCCCATCTCGACGGCGATGTTCCGTTAGCCCCCTCGTACGGGGTCTACATTTCACAACTTGTTCGATATGCACGAGTATGTAGTGATGTTTCTGAATTCAACGAACACAATCTTTGTCCCACTGAAAAGCTTCTGCATCAATGGTTTATATATCATAAATTGATAAAAAACATTCTCCAAATTTTATTATAGATACATTGACTTATTAAGAAAATTTGGTTCTACATGCAGGGCTCTTAAACATCAGGGCATTTCACATCCAAACTTCATAGCAATATCATTTACAAAGCGCATAAATTCAAAAATTGTCCTTCAAAACTTATTCATAAAGGATATAAATACAGCATTGTTGTTAAATCGTTACTTATGTTTTTTGTTGGCAAAAATATTGATCATCTCCTAAATGCTTTACACAATAACTAAATTTAAACAATTTTTCATATTGGCAGTATTTGGCACAGCACAATATCATGTTCTTCTTTCATAATTGATGACGTTGTTATACCAAATCTATTTAGAAGTATTTTAATTTAAGTTACATATGTAAGAAGGCTTGATATCATAGTCGACGGAAATTATGTCCTTAGCTAGCTGTCAGTAACTGCGACCATTTGTCCGGACAGTACCTGTGTGTATTGTCTTCATGTTTTATGTACTTCATTTTAAGAGCACTCGTCTTGATAAGCTGGACTTTTTCTAGTTTATTTTTTACTGTGAGTCTTTTTATGTATTTATTTTTTAAGCATTCACCACACATAGGGGGAGGGTTTGGATCCAAGAAAACGAGTTTAACCCCACCGCAATTTTTGTGCCTGTCCCAAGTCAGGAATATGTTGGTAATTGGCTTGTCCGTGTCTTCTTATAAAAATTTAATTTCTTGATATTTGGGTTATTGGATTTTGTTCGTTTCCATTGATTTATCAATTTCGTTTACCCCTTGGGGACATTTAGGGCTTGCTATATGGTGTGAGGTTTTTCACAATGTCGAAGAACGTACGGTGACCCCTAGATGCTTTGTTTTGGGTCTTTTAAACCTTGATATGGGATGTTGTCTCCTTGACATTTACCCCATTTCCTTTCTTTTTCATATTTGTGATCTTGTTTCAACTGTCGAAAATGATGAGGAATATTAGAATATACAGTTTTATTGTATAAAAAAGCAATAAATTTATGATTTAAACCGACATTTGTGAAAAATGGGGATTTTTAGGTTTTCATTTTTTTTTTAAATTCACTGCAAATTAATCATTTCTATCAAGCAGGGAGTTTTTATCTGCTAATTTTCTAATTTAATTGTTCTTAGCTATACATTAGCAATCAAAAATACTGTATAAATGTACAAGAAGCATCAGGGTGATTCTGAATGCGGAAATTTCCACCCTCACCCAACAAAAAGTGTAGGCAAAATGGGATTTCATTGATTAGATCATAATTAAGGTAACACAAATATTTTAGTATTTTATCGATATGATACACATTTATTAAATGGTTTTATTATAATGTGCCGACATTTATCTAGTACATGATTTTTCAATCAAAAGACAAATACAAAATTGTAGTTTTGGTTTTTGAGTTTTACATTTTTCTGTTAGAAACTTTCAAGTAATATACATTTTTCTGTTATATATATTTTTCATTAAAAATTGTTGACCAATTTGTTAAAATCATACAAAAGACTTTACTCAAGACACCTGGAAGTGAATTATATTACTCAAATATGACGTATAGCGCCAATAATACATTTAAGCATTACTACCCACTTGTGTCCTCTCAAAAGCCTATGCCAACCCCTCCCTTATAAAAATTATGTTAGTCTTTACCATTCACTTAAAAAAAAAACAACCCATTGTCCATTTTTATTAAACAGAAAACAGCAAAGGTAAAGTATAAACAGACTGTCTTGAATTACATTGTTTACAGGCACACAATACACTGCGGTAAGGATCTAAAACACTTGAATGAATTACTTTAGAGTAAGGCAACGTTATTTTACATCGTTAGATACACTTCTTAGTAATGTCGCATTCAATATTACCATTCCTTCTTCATAACACATTTAGTTTATTAGTCTTACACGATCTCTCAAATACTAAGTATGTAAACATGCCAATTACCTTTTACTTATAGCTAAAAAAAACTATTGTACTAAAAAAAGGAAACGTCCACTCATGTTTTTTGTTGAATATTATTTAAAATAAATGAATTATTTTTGTTCTATTACATTTATTATAATCTTTAACAATACTCGATTCTAATTTTACTCCTGAAAAAAGAAAAAAAAAAAACACTTCCGGTCAAATCAAGTGAACTTCCGGTTGATAGAAACGAGGAATAAATGGGCATGTGCAGACAGTCGAAATGATTTCTTTTGTCAAACAAGAACAACATTGGCACACTGAATAATTACAAACTATTCGCCATTTTGAAATAATCGATACTTTGAAGAATGTTCGAAAACGAGGCTCTCATTACTGAATAAGATTTGGCAGTTTTGACTTCTTGTAGAATTTGTTGAAGTGGAAGAAGACTTTAATTTGTTTAGAAATAATCACTGAGTTATCCGAAATTCATCGAATACAAAAAAATCGGAATACGAATGAAGTCATGACGTCAGTCTGAAAAACGTCAAAACTCCAGAATTCGACCTTGACCTTATTTTTTCAAGGATTTGTTTGGTGTTTTTGGATAGGTTACCCATAAGGTATTGATTCAATTCTGACCGCTATTGACCTTATGTTGAACTGGGCAAAAAAATTTTGACCACTGCTACGGAAAATGTCTCTCATTAGCATCGATTAAAACAAATATTTTAGTTCTATCACCCCTATCAGAAAATATATTGAGGATCATAGTAGTTGGACGTTTCTTTTGATGATTAGTATACTTAAGTCTTTACAAAAAAAAAAAAAAAAATAGTTTCCGATAGACTGAAAAGTTAAGATCGCGTCATTCTTTTAAAACAAGATACTTATATTTTTTTTTACATATCTATTATATATTTGGCCAATATCAACAACTCCAAGGCACATTTATCATCCTATCGCAAAAGCACATTCATACTAGAAGAGGAAAACATTTCTTTATCAAATTCTGTTGCTTACACTTAAAATGACAAATCGAAAAAAAAAAGTCAATTGCAATTATTTTGCATCTTTATAAATTAAAACATATAAAGTAACAGTTTGTATGTAATTTTGAACATGGTATTACTCTATTTCAAGTTATTCTTCACGTAAAAGACCAGTTNAAATACCTATACCAGTTGATTGACAAAAAGTGCTAAATACTTAGTTTTAAGGAAATATGAGAAATGCTATGATTAGTGTTTCCGATAGACTGAAAAGTTAAGATCAATTCATTCTTTTACAGCAAGATAATTATATTTTTGTACATATCTATTTTGTATTTGGCCAATACCTACAACTCCAAAACATATTTATCATCTTGTTGCAAAAGTACAGAGGAAAACTCCAATTTTCTACATGTCTTTATCAAAATCTGTTGCTAACACTTAGAATGACAAATTGAAAAAAAAGTCAATTGCAATTATTTTGCATCTTCATAAATAAAAACATATAAAGTAACAGTTTGTATGTTTTTGAACATGGTATTACTCTATTTCAAGTTATTCTTCACAGTAAAAGACCAGATTTTTTTGTAATAGTTAAAAGATACATTTTAATGATAAAATATTTACTGAAAATTACAAAATAATCATTTTTTGTTTACCAGGTATACATTTTTGCTTTCTTATTTTGCAATGTTAAAAAAAAAATGCAATCAGAAACTTTTCATTTTTTCTTGAATATCTCATATTTTACTGTTCATTCACCACGTGCATGGTCTTATTTGTGATATATGCGAGTCACTGTATATTTTGTTGTCTGAAAATGATATTTCATTTCACCTTTATGCAATGTTTAATCTTTTCAAACTGAATAAAATGAAATAATTTGTGTTGATATTTTGTGGGAGGGGTAATATAGTAAGTGAGAACCGTACCGTCAATCAAAAACGAATAATCCAAGGACAATGGCAATATCGTTAACAACAAAGAAGCAACACGACATGATTGCGACACAGAAAAAATAAAATAAGACATACACACAAAGATGAACGACACGACACTTTAGTTAGTCTATAATATTTAAAAGGATACTTCCTAACAGCTTAGACATAATGATACCATATTTAATCAGCAGTTATATATCTATTTCATGAAGTGTTTACATCTCAAAGTAAAAAAAAAAGAAATTCAAAAAAAAAAAACCCGGAAAATTATAATTGTGGCATACAATTTCGAGAAGAAGGGTTGAAAAGAGACCTCTTAAAAAGCTAAAACCTACTTGAATGCTCTCCTGCACGTCAGCTATAATGACATATACACTATATTTGCATTTAACATGAACTTTTTATTATTTAGAGCCTGAATATTCTAATTTTTCCCTTAATTGTTGGGCGGAGGGGTGCTAATTTGGCATTTGTGAACCCACAATTAGTCTGAAACTAACGTTTTTCATTAAGTTTTTTACTAAAATATCATAACTCATTTATACATTTGGAACGATTACATATATATTAGGATTTTTAAGTCCTTGAGGTAAAAAAGGGAAATTGTTAAAAAAATAATAAAAAATAAAACTCATATAAAACATATATATTATGGACTTTAATGGTCTTAATATTTAACAATGTATCCCAAATGATACGGTAGGCATTAAAAACTTTATCAAATATCGAAGGACGTTGATATAAAAGGAATTGACTGCCAACAAATCGTCATTTTTGCATTATTTGCTGGCGGAAGGGTCTACTGTCTATGCGTGCAGGTTATGTACGTGTAAACATGTTTTATTTTGAAGAGGGGACATAGAAAGATTGAAAAAAAAATCGGCCTGTTTTGGATGGGGGAGTTGCAAGGAAAGAATTTCAGCCTACGGACTATAAAGCTTATGTGAAACTTTTAAATATAAGTTTCATTTGCATTATGATAATTACGAAATAATCGTTTGTATTCAAGAAAACAACTTAATTATTCCAAAAAAATACAAAAAATGTCTTTTAATGAAATTTTGCGATGAAACAACTTTAGACGTTTTAATCTCCTATTTACAATATAATTGCGATTACACTTTTGAAATAAGTCGTGATAAGTTGAAGGGAAAATGTTATTGATAATTATTCATAATGGTATCAATAAAAAACAGTGTGCATTTTGTTTTGAAAATGTGCATTCCATTCTCATACGGAGTTTTTCCGTCACTTATTATATCCAAGAGGTACCGATTTCGATCTTCACGGATCCTTTAATAGCACTCAGTCAAGAGCGCATAAAGCGCAACATTTGCAAACAGAAGTAAAGAAAATTGAACTCGCTTTCGAATGAGCCAATTTTGAAGAGAATTCGTTGAAAAATAAAGAAGTTATAAACGTTTGAAGTTAAGCAATTTCATTTGGTGAAGATAAGCAGAGTGCATTTTGTTTTGAGAAAGTGCATTCTATTCTCAAACGGAGTTTTTATGATATTTCCCTGAACTTTTAGCGAGCAGAACGACGTATAACTGCATTGACTGTCAAATTTTGGAAAATTCGAATGAAAATGATGCTACGGATAGCATGAAGAGTAACTGCTGAAGACGCTTTTAATTCGTTTAGAATTACGTGAAATCTTCACTTTTAAGAATTACTAAAATTTTAGCTTCTTCGAAGTGATGTAAAATGTACGAAAATCTTCGATTGATAATAGAATGCACTTTTTCAGAACAAAATGCAATAGGTTAGATTTTTTAAAGGTTCCAATAAAATTGATTCTAAATGAATTTTGCGGTTAGTTTTGTGCAATTTAAACTGACAGCTTGCTTACCTTTGACCTTTACAGAGTGTGTGGAAGTTATTTAAACAAATATTTGTCAAGACATTCTTTGATAATGGAAAAAGTGAAGGGTATGATTCATTTATTTTCCTTTTATTTAATTGTAAAGGTTGTATTTGCATTTGTGTTTATTGATTAGTTGATTTCTTAAATGTTTTGACCACTGGTAACGTGTCTTCGGGCAAGACGTGTTTAGATTTATATGAAAAAAGATACTTTTTATCACCAAGAGGTACCGATTTTGATCTTCACGCACCCTTTGTTAGCGTTCAGACCCGAGCGCATAAAGCGCAACATTTGCGGACAAAATTAAAGAAAATTGAATGCGGTTTGGAATGAGCCAATTTGGAAGAGAATTCGTTGAAAAAAAGCCGGTTATTAACGTTTGAAGTTAAGCTATTTCATTTGGTGAAAATAAACGGAGTCCATTTTGTTTTGAGAATGTGCATTTTATTCTCAAACGGAGTTTTTCCGATATTTCACTAGAATTTTAGCGGGCAAAATAATGTCAAACTGCATTGACTCTCAAATTTTGAAAAATTAGGACGTAAAATGATGCTACGGATAGCATGAAGAGTTACTGCTGAAGACGCTTTTAATATTGTGTGAAATATTCACTTTTAAGAATTGCTAAAATTTTAGCCTCTTCGAAGTGATCTAAAATGTCGGAAAATCTTCGATTGATAACAGAATGCACTTTTTCCGAACAAAATGCAAAATGTTAAATTTTTTGTCTAATAAAATTGATTCTAAATGAATTTTGCGGTTAGTGTTGTGCAATTTAAAGTGACAGCTTGCATACCTTTGATCTTCATACAGTGTGTGGAAGTTATGAAAACAAATATTTGTCAAAACATTGTTGGATAATAGAAAAGGGGGAGGGTATGATTAAATTTATTTCCTTTCATTTAATTGTAAAGGTTTTCTTTGCATTTGTGATTATTGATTAATTAATTTATTTATTAAGTTTTTTGGCCATTGGTAACGTGTCTTTGGGCAAGGAAGTGTTCAACTTGATATGCTTCCAAAGGGTGCGTGAAGATCAAAATCGATACCTCTTGGTGATAAAAAGTATCTTTTCTTTTTATCAATCTTAACACTTCCTGCCCAAAGACACGTTAACAGTGGCAAACACATTTAAGAAATCAAATAATTAATCAATAACACAAATGCAAAGAAAACCTTTACAATTAAATAAAAGGAAAATCATTGAATCATACCCTCCCTCTTTTCTATTATTCAACAATATTTTGACAAATATTTGTTTTGATAACTTCCACACACTGCGTAAAGGTCAAAGGTATGGAAGCTGTCACTTTAAATTGCACAAAACTAACCGCAAAATACATTTACAATCAATTTTATAAGAACTTTAAAAAGTCTAACATCGTGCATTTTGTTCTGAGAAAGTGCATTCTATTATCAATTGAAGATTTTCCGACATTTTACATCACTTTGGAGGGGCTAAAATTTTAGCAATTCTTAAAAGTGAACAAGTTTCACAATTTTGAATGAATTAAAAGCAGTTTCAGCAGTAACTCTTCATGCTTTCCGTAGCATCTTTTTACGCCCGAATTTTCCAAAATTTGACCGTCACAGCAGTTTGACGTTATCTGCTCCTTGAAAGTTGAGTGAAATACCGGAAAACTCCTTTTGAGAATAGAATGCACATTCTCAAAACAAAATGCAATCTGCTTATCTTCACCAAATGAAATAGCTTAACTTCAAACGTTTATAACTTCTTTACTTCTCAACGAATTGCCTTCAAAAATTGGAACATTCGAAAGTGCATTCAATTTTCTTTAATTTTGTGTACAAATGTTGCGCTTTATGCGCTCGGATCTGAGCGCTATCAAAGGATCCGTGAAGATCAAAATCGGTACCCCTTGGTGATAAAAAGTGTCTTTTTATATCAAGTTTAACACTTCTTTCCCAAAGACACGTTACCAGTGGCCAAGAAACTTAATAAATCAATTAATAAATCAATTAACAAAAACGCAAAGAAAACCTTTAAAATTAAATAAGGAAATCATAACTTCCAACTTCTCTATTAACCAACAATGCTTTGACAAATATTTGTTTTAATAACTTCCACACGCTGTGTAAAGGTCAAAGGTATGCAAGCTGTACTTTAAATTGGACAAAACTTACCGCAAAATAAATTTAGAATCAATTTTATTAGAACCTTCAATAGTCTTTCATTATGCATTTTGTTCTGAGAAAGTGCATGCTATTATCAATCGAAGCTTTTCCGGCATTTTACATCGCTTCGAAGGTGCTAAATTGTTAGCAATTCTAAAAAGTGAACAAGGCACATAATTTTAAACGAATTAAAAGCATTTTCAGCAGTATCTCTTTATGCTATCCGTAGCATAAGTTTACGTCCGAATTTTCCAAAATTTGAGAGTCAATGCAGTTTGGCGTTATTTTGCTCGCTAAAATTTTAGTGAAACATCGGAAAAAACTCTGTTTGAGAATAGAATGCACATTCTCAAAACAAAATAGACTCTACCAAGGGTGCTTGAAGATCAAAATTACTACATCTTGGTGTTAAAAAGTATCTTTTTTATGTCTATTTTAACACTTCTTGCCCAAAGACACGTTACCAGTGGCCAACAGATGTAAGAAATTAAATAATTAATCAATAAACGTAAATGCAAAGAAAACCTTTACAATATAATAAATGGAAAACAATTGAATCATACCCTCCCCTTTTTCTATTATCCAACAATGTTTTGACAAATATTTCTTTTAACAACTTCCACACACTGTGAAAAGGTCAAAGGTATGCAAGCTGTCACTTTAAATTGCACAAAACTAACCGCAAAATACATTTAGAATCAATTTCAATAGAACCTCTAGTATCAGTTACCTGAGCTGGGCCTATAAGTAATCAAGTTTAGGAAAGACAATTCTTACTGGAAAAAGTTGGCCGTAATTTCCGGGTATGATGTAAAAAGTGTGTTTGCCATGAAGCATATTTAGTTCAAACATACATTAACACTAAATTTGGACGTTGCAATTTCCTTTTTGTAAAATGTTTACGATTAATCTTTTGAAGTTAGTTGTTGAAAGTTGAATTGAAAATGATATTGATAATGATATCAATAAAAAATGGGAGTTTTTGAGATTCTAGAATTTGATGGTGTATTATGTATATATTACGAATAGATCATTTTATCATTAATATAAGTTTGGGCATTTTTCGCCTTCTGTATTGTGTTTTGATAACAAAAATAAATCTCTTTCTTGCAAAAATTGTGAAAATACGATTTGTTTGCTTACTTCCTTTTTGATCAACGGCTTTCGTATTTTCCTGTACTTTTGTTTTCTTAACTAATCAGATGTAACACAAAGTAAAAAAATAACACCTTCAATGTAAAGTCTTTTTCATGTCAAATTTGTTTTGAAAAAAATTAAAAATTTTGGTATTTTCAATATTTTCAATATATCTACATTTAAATGTTAGGATCGTATGATGTGAATATATGTCCTTTGAATGCCTATGAAATAATATTTTATGATGTTACAGCAACAATTTGAGACCAAAATAGATTGTTTACATCTTCTGTTGGGTTCACAAATGCCGAAAGAAGCAACACTGCGCCTAAAAATTTAGGAAAAATTCCAAATATTCATGCTTTAAATGCTAAAGTATAATGCTTTATTTGATTTTGTGTATAAAATTTACTATAACTTGCATACAGGAGGGCTATTTAGTTTAGTAAAATATGAATTTTTAAGTCAGCTTTATTTGGCTGCTCCATCCAAAAATGTGCACAAGATAAGAATTTTCATTTTGTTAGAATTCTACTGATTTGTTGTTGAGATGTATATTTGCTGCAAAGTGTACATATATACTAATAATAAGGAGATCGTTATAGCATGCCTTATCATTAAGTAGAATACATTTTACATCTGGACAAAGCTGCAGACTTAACAAATGCAAAAATTGTAACCTTTTTTTTAAAAAAATAAAAACACTGTTTCTTTAAATCTATTTTACTTCAAAAGCTAATAATTTGTGATTAGTAAGAAATATTAATTATTTTTACCGTTAACTAAATACAGATACCTACATCAGGAGAAATAACATCATGCCTTGCTTGGATCGTTCCGGCAATTTTGTATACAAAAAGAGGCAAATGGATATTTTCTTATTTTTTTTTTTATTTTCCCATATCTACTTTATTTCGCATTCAGAAAACAAGATAATGTCTCGGATGGGAAAGGATAATGGTCAGTTAGGGATTACACTTTAATTATATTTGGATAATTACTAAAAATCTTTGATATTCAACAAATAACCTCTTAATTGTTCTCCAAAATACAAAATTGTCTCTTTTAATGTATAAAGTGTGTTTGCGATAAACAGATTTTAGTTCAAACATACATTAACACTAAATTTGGACGTTACAACTTTCTTTTTATAAAATCTTTGCGATTAATCTTTGGAAGTTAGTCGTTATAAGTTGAAATGAAAATAATAATGATAATGATATCAATACAAAATGGGAGTTTTTGAGATTCTACAATTTGATGGAGTTTTGTGAATATATTACGAATAGATCGTTTTACCATAAATATAAGTTTGGGCATTTTACGTCTTATGTATTGTGTTGGGATAAAAAAAAATGAATCTCTTTCTTGAAAAATTTGCGATTTTTTGCTTATTTCTTTTTTGATCAACGGTTTTGGTATTTTCCTGTACTTTTTCGCTTAACTAATCAGTTGTAACAATAAGTCGAAAAAAAATAACACCATTAAAGTACAAAGCATTTTTAACGTCAAAATCTTTTGAACAAATGGGAATTTTCGATATTTTTAATATTTTCAATATATCTATATTCAAATGTTAAGATTATAAAATGAGAATATATGTCCTTTAATTGCCTATGTAATAACGTTCTATGATGTTACATCAACAATTTGAGACCAAATTATATTGTTTTCATGCTCTGTTGGCTTCACAAATGCCGAAAGAAGCAACACTGCCCCTAAAATTTTACGATAAATTCCAAATATTCATGCTTCAAATGCGAAAGTATAATGCTTTGTTTGATTCTGTGTATACATTTTACTATAACTGGCATACGGGAGAGCTATTTATTAAAATATGAATTTTCAGTGAGCTACATTTGGCCGTTCTATCCAAAAATGTTCACAAGATAGGATTTTTTCTTTTTTAAGAATGTCTGCTGATTTGTTGATAAGATGTATATTTAATGCAACATGTACATTTAGACTCATAATATGGATGTAATATCCTTACTGCATGCCTTAACATTAAGTAGAGTGCATTTTACATCCGGACAAATCTGCAAATTTAACAATTGTACATAATTTAACCCTTTAAAAAAAAAAAAAAACACTGCTTCTTTAATTTTATTTCACTTCAAAAGCTAATGATTTGTGATTAGCAAGAAATGTGAATTATTTTCACCAGTAACAAAAAACAGATACCCATATCAGGAAAATATCACCATGCCTTCTGGCAATTCTTTTTGCATTAAGAAAATAAGATAATGTCTCGGATAAGATAAAATAATGTTCATTTAAATCTTTAGAGAATACACTTTAATTACATTTATATACTTACGAAAAATCTTAGACATTCAACAAATAACCTCTAAATTCTTCTCCAAAATACAAAGTTGTTTCTTTTCATATAAAAAGTGTGTTTGCGATAAAGCAGATTTTAGTTCATACATACATTAACACTAAATTTGGACGTTGCAATTTCCTTTTTATAAAATATTTGCGATTATTCCTTGAAGTTAGTTGTTATAAGTTGAAATGAAAATGAAATTGATCATTATATCAATAAAAAAACGGGAGTTTTTGAGATTCTGAAATTTGATGGAGTTTTGTGAATATATAATGAATAGATCGTTTTATCATTAATATAATATAAGTTTGAACATTTTAAGCCTTTTGTATTGTGTTGGGAGAAAAAATTAATCTCTTTCTTGCAAAAATTGTGAAAATTACGTTTTTTTTTTTTTTTTAAGTTTTTTTTTGAATTTTTTTTTTTTTTTTTTTTTTGCTTATTTCCTTTTATAATCGCCGGCTTTGGTATTTCCCTGTAATTTTTTTTATTAAACCAATATTATAAAACAAAAGGAGTCCATAACCAATCCAATATATCTTAACACACACTCCTCGTGTTTTTCTATCGCAATATTGCTTTTATTTAGTAAACTCAGTTATATTGTACAGTCGTATTCGGTCGTTCTATCCAAATATGTCGCCTCAATGGGATATTTCAGTTTTCTGAAATGTCCACTGATTTATTGTAAAGATGCATATTTTCTATAGAAGGTATATATAAACTCTAGCAGCTAATTACAAAGGCCATTTTTCATACTCGATTTGATGAGTATGTTGTTAAAAATGTCAAAAACTGATAAATTATCCAGAAAAACTGGGACGTAACGTACATTCTTTACGTAATAGTGGATATCGACGAGAAATTTTAAACAAATCCGTTTAACTGGCTTGGATTCCGTTGACCTGAAGACTTTAAATATATACTTGCCTCTCACTGATACTACTGATGTCTACTGAAATTCATGACGAATCTTTACAAAACTCTTCGGTGAATTTTAAGTTTGATTTTTCTTCCGTAGTGCAACAGTGGTTTACATGCTCGAAATTAGCAAAGGATTCCGCTCAAACCGGCGCTAGGGGCTGTTTTGAACTAACTGTGAGGTATGAGCAAAGCTCATTGTTGAAGGCCTCATTGTGGTTTCAGGATGAAGAACAACAATAAAAGCGTTGTTCATTTGGTTGTTTTTACCATGTATTTGTAGAGACTTTGTCCCATGTGCATTTACTCCATATCCTTTTATTCACTGGATCCCTTGAGCTAGCCGGCAGTTTAGTGGCGAGCACTCTTTGACCCATCTTTCTAAATTAAGTTTTGTCATATGCTTTTCCATTCCAAGATAATGGTCATTGAGTTAGTTGTCTACCTGTGTTGGGTTTTATTCGCATGTTTGTTATCCTACAGGGAAACGTGATAGATAAAGGGACGGTCTGGGTACCATAATCCGGTTTAATCCTACCAATGTAAGTGCCGGTACCAAGTTAGGCTATCCCGAGTTCCTATTATTATTTATGTTTGTCTTTTGTTTCATAATTGTGTTTTCTAGTTCAGTTGTAGATTGTGGCATGTGCCTTTTTTTAGCTCCTGGCCATTGTAGGTTTATGATTATGATAGTATCAGTGAGAGGCAAGTATATATGTAGCCCTAACCGTGTTTAGGATACTATAGGGAAACGGGATAGAGAAAGGGGAGGTTTGGGTACCCATACACCGGTTTAACCCTACCACTGGCTTTTGCTGGTGCCGTTACCAAGTCCGGCTATCCCGAGTTCCTGTCGTTATTTATGTTTGTCTCTTGTTTTCATTATTGTTTTTCTGGTGCAGTTTGCTTGTAAATTGTGGCATGTGATTGTAGTTCCTGGCCATTGTAGGTGTTTGCTGTTTTCCTGTTTTTGTAATTTACTGCTATCCTGACTTTGTAATTTCAAGATATAGATGTTTTATCGTTATAGCATGCCTTACGTTTAAGAAGAATGTATTTTTACCTTTAGACACATCTGCACACTGAACAAAATGAAAAATTATAACTCCTTTCAAGCAATGAAACACTGCTTATTTTATTTTATTTAACTTCAAAGCTACTGATTTGTGATCAGCATGTGATATGACTTATTTTACTATTATCTAAAGATAGATACTTACACCTGATGTCACTCCGCTTTTTAGGAGTTTACTCTGTGAGTGCTTTAATTTTTTGTGATGTATATGTAGTGGTTGTGTGTGGGCATATAGTGTCTTTGGTATTCCGTCTACTGGTGTTTTTGATTTTGCCTTGTCTCTGGACTTTAAATTATGTAATCTTGTGCTTTGTTCCTTTAGTATTCTACTGCCGTTGTTTTGATAAGTACAAATAACACCATGCGGCAATTACTTTTACAAAGAAAAAGGGAAAATGGAAATTTTCTGATTTTTAATGTTCCCAGATCTACGTAATTTCGCAATAAGAAAACAAATGATGTCTCAGATTAAATAAAATAATGTTTATTTAAATCTAATACAGACTACACTTTAATTACGTTTGAATATTTAAAAAAAAATCTTTGATATTCAACAAATAACCTCTAAATTGTTTTCCAAAATATAAATTAGCTCTTTTGATATAAAAAGTGTGTTTGCGATGAAGCAGATTTTAGTTCAAACACACATTAAAACTGATTTAGTACTTGGCAATTCGCTTTTTTATAAAATGATTACGATTAATTTTTTGAAGTTAGCCGCTATAAGTTGAAATGAAAATGATATTGATAACGATCTCAATAAAAAAATATAATTTTTTTGAGATTCTTGAATTTGCTGGAGTTTTGTCAATCTATTATTTGTGAATATGTAAGGATAAATCGTTATATCATTAATATAAGTTTGGGTGTTTTACACCTTTTGTATTGTGTGGGGATACAAAAATGTATCCCTTTCTTGCAACAGTTGTGAAAATTACGATTGTTTAGCTAATTTCCTTTAAGATCAACGGCTTTCGTATTTTTTTGTAATTTTTGTACCTAACTAAGCATTTGTGACAAAAAATTGAAAAATAACCAATAACGACCATGGACTTTTTTATGTCAAAATTATTGAAAATAGGGAATTTTCGCTATTTTCAATTATTTCACTATTTCTCAATTTAATTGTTAGGGTCGTGAAAATCTGAATATATGTCTTTAATTGCCTGCGTTATAATGTTTTATGATGCTTTAGCAACAAATTGAGATCAAATTAAATTGTTTAAATCTTATATTAGTTCACAGATGTCAAAATAAATAAAATACCACAAAAACTTTAGGAAAAAAATCCAAATATTCCTGCTTTAAATGCTGAAATATAATGCTTCATCTGATTTTGGGTATCAATTTTACCCTACCAGACATACATGAGACCTTTTAAGTAAATATGAATTGTTAAGTTAGCTACAGTTGGCCGTCCTATCCAAAAAATATGCATAAAATAAGAATTTTATTGCTAGGATTTCCACTGATCTGTTGTGAAGATGCATATTTCCTATAGAATGTATATATAAACTCAAAAATATGGACGTTATACCGCTTGATTTACCGTTAAGTAGATAGTATAAAAAACTGCAGAATGAACAAATGCAACATTTTAACCTTAAAAAAACAAAAACAAACAAAAACAAAAACAAAAACAAAACAAAAAAAAACTCCTTATTTAATTTTGTTTCAATTAAAAAGCTACTGATTTGTGAATAGTGTGAAATGTGACTATTTTGACCATTAACTAAACACAGATACCTACGTAAGGACAATTAACATCATGCTTTGGTTCGATCTGGCAAAATGGAAATTGTCTGATTTTTAATTTTCCCAGATCTACGTTATAAAAAAACAAAAATAATGTTTGCGATTAGATATAAAATTGTTTATTAAATCTTTTAGAGAATACACTTTAATTTCATTTTGATATTTAAAATAATAATATTCAACAAATTACCACTAAAGATATTCAACAAATAACCTCTAAATTGTCCTCTTAAACACAAACATGTCTTTTTAATGTACAAAGTAAGTTGTCGATTAAGGAGTTTTTAGTTCAAACATACATTTAAACTAATTCTGGACGTTGCAATCTCCTTTTTATAAAATATTTGCGATTATTCTATTGAAGTTAGTCGTAATCACATGAAATGAAAATGATATTGATAATAATATTAATCCCCCCAAAAAGAAAATGAGTTCTTGAGATTCTAGATTTTGATGAAGTTTTGTGAATATTTTACGAATAGATCGTTATATCTAGAGTTCTTGAGATTCTAGATTTTGATGAAGTTTTGTGAACATATTACGAATAGATTGCTATATCTCTATTACAAGTTAGGACATTTTACGCTTTCTGTATTGTGTGGAAATACAGAAAAATGTATTTCTCTCTCGCAAAAATAATGAAATGGCGATTTTGTTTTTTTTTTTGTTTTTGCTAATTTCTTTTTTAATCAAACAGATCAGGTATTTAGGTACTTTTTGCATTTAACTAATCAGTTGCGACACAAAGTTGAAAAAAAAAGCAGGACTGAAGTTCAAGGATGTTTTTATGTATTTTTTTTTATAAGAATGGGAATTTTCGCTATTTATAGTATTTCTAACTTTAATTGTTAGGATCGTAAAAATCTAAATAAAAGTTCTTAAATTGCCTATGTAATAATGTTTTATGATACTATAGCAATAACGTGAGACCACAATAGTTTATTTACATCTTCTGTTAGATTTACAAATATCAAAATAAGCACCTTACCCCCAAAAAATTTGGAAAAATTCCACATATTCATGCTTTGAAATATAATGTCTTGTTTGATTTTGGGTAAAAATTTTACTATACTTGTCATACAGGAGACCCAATTAGTAAAATATGATTTTTTTAAGTGAGCTGCATTCTTCCCTTCTATCCAAACACATTCCCTTAATGGGACTTTTTTATTTTCTAAAATATCTACTGATGTATTGTAATGATGCATATTCCCTATTGAATGCATATATAAGCTCAAGATATGGATGTTATATCGTTATAACATGCCTTAACTTTAAGGAGAATGAATTTTTACATTTTGACAAATCTGCACACTGAACAAATGCAAAATTTTAACTCCTGTCAAGCAATGAAACATTGCTTATTTTACTTTATGTCGCTTCAAAGCCACTGACTTTTGAATAGCATGAAAAACGACTTGTTTTTACCATTAACTAAACACAGATACTTACATAAGTACTAATAACACCATGCCTTTGGTCGTTTCCGCCATTATTTATACAAAAAAAGATGCAAAATGGAAAAATTCTGATTTTTCATTTTCAAATATCTACATAATTTCGCAATAAGAAAACAAAATAATGTCTAGGATCAGATAAAATAATTTTTATTTAAAACTTCTACAGAATACATTTTCATTTACATTTGGATATTCACGAAATTGTCTTTGATATTCAGCAAATAACTTCTTGCTTGTTCTCCAAAATACAAAATTTCTTTTAAATGTACAAAGACAGTTTGCGATGAAGCAGTTTTTAGTTGAAACATATTTTAAAACTAATTCTGGACGTTGCAATCTCCTTTTTTATAAATTATTTGCGATTAATTCTTTGAAGTTAGTCGTTTTAAGTTGAAATGAAAATAATATTGATAATGATATCAGTAAAACATTTTAGTTTTTGAGATTCTAGAATTTGGTGAAGTTTTGTGAATATATTGCGAATATATCGTTATATCTTTAATATAAGTTTGAGCGGTTTACGCTTTCTGTATTGTCTAGATATACAAAAAATGTATATCTCTTTCTTGCAAAATTGATGAAAATGACGATTTTTTTTGCTAATTTCCTTTTAGATTAAGAGCTTTGCTATTTTTGTACTTTTTGTAACTAACCAATCATTTGTGACACAAAGTTCACAAAAATAACACCATTAAAATCGAAAAAAAAATGTGTCAAAATGTTTGGAATTTTTGCTATTTTTTTATATTTTCAATTTTGCGACATTGAAATGTTAGGATCGTTAAACTCTGAATATAAGTGATTCAATTGCCTAATAAGTATGAAATAATGTTTTATGGTATTAGAGCAACACATTGAGATCAAAATAGTTTGTTAACATCTTCTGTTAGCTTTAAAAATTTCGAAATAAGCACCTTACCCCCCAAACATTTGGAAAAAAATTCCAAATATTCATGCTTTAATTGTTGTTAAAAATGCCAGATAGTGATTAAAAACCCAGAAAAGCTGGGACGTATCTTATATTCTTTACGTAATAGGGGATATCGGCGAGATATTCTGCTTGCATCCGTTAAATTAGCTTTGAGACCAAGTGACCTGAAAATTTTGCGCACATACTGGCCTCTCATTGATACTGCCGATGTCCACTAAAATTTATGATGATTCTTGACCTTTCGGGAAGTTTTGAGTTTGATTTTTCTTCCGTAGTGCGACAGTGTTCTACCAGCAGACTAGGCTCCTCGAGCTAGCCGGCAGTTTAGCGGCGAGCATCCCTTGACCCATCTTTCAAAATTACGTATTGTCTTTTTCTCTCCATACAAGATTGTGGTCATGGAGTTAGTAGTCTACCTGTAATGGGTTTTATTCGTATGTTTTTATACCATAGGGAAACGGGACAGATAAAGGGGAGGTTTGGGTACCCATAAACCGGTTAAACCATACCGCTAGCTTTTGCTAGTGCCGGTACCAAGTGCGGCTGTCCCGAGTTCCTATGGTTGTCTACGTTTGTCTTTCGTCACCATGGCAGTCACGATGATATCATTTTGTTATAGGTAATTAAATATTGTATACTGAACATAAAAAGAAACGCACCACCAATGTGTTTTAAAAATTGAATTAAAAGAAGTGTAAATATTACAGAAGCTTGGTTTATTAAAATGAGGTGCGTTTCTCCTGATGTTTAGTATTTAATGCATTGTATTGATTGTTTTTATTTTGTAAGGCCTGAATATTATGTAATTTGTTCGGCCTAGTTATGTAACTTGTTTCCAATAAACAATTGTCAAGGTTATTACACCTTAGAACATGTGGAATTTTCTAGAATTTTGATTAAGATTTTAACACATGGAATTTTCTAGAAGTTTTCCTTACATACTCATTCTAGTCATGTGATTATCAGTTGATTAGAATGTTCCAATTATATCTTGTGAATGAAATCTCTAGAAATAATGAATGTATATAGATTGGGTAGCAGAAAAAGGTGATATGAGTCAGTTTAATACGTTTATAAAGGATTAATAATTTTATACAGGATTATTACGCACATCTTTTGTATTGGAAGTCGACATCAGTTAATAAACTATTTAGTAAGGATTATAAGGAATATTCATTTGGACTTTTATTGATGGGCTTTAGTGAACTATTAATTTGGATATTTACTTTGACTTCAATATTGTCAGATAAGTTACTATAATTTGTAACATAATTATTTTTCGTCTTATTAAATGTTAATTTGAGCCAATTTTGTTTTTATTATTACAGACATTTATTTGTCATGTCTACCACATAACAATTGACAGGTATGACGTGTGTGTGTCCCAAATAAAAAAAAAGTTTTCAGCTAGATTTCTCGTCTTCACGGATTTGACATTTACCGATTTGACTCAACTCTGGATTGAGTCACTGATAGTGTGACGGGTGCCGTTAGCGGTGCAGGACATTCTTACCCTTCCGGAGCACCTGATTTCATTCCCAGTTTAATGGGAGTTCACACTCAGATTGCCTTAGTTTTTAATGTTATTTTTTTTTATTTCCGTGCATTGTAGCTGTCTGACGTCCTTGTTTTGTCTGTTTTTATCTGTTACAGTTTTGCCCTTGTTCTTTCGGTATTCTACTGCCGTTGTTTGCAAAATTTGTGAAGATGACGATTTTTCGGCTATTCACTTTTCGATCAATAGCTTTGGTATTTTTTTGTAATTTTTGTACCCAAGTTTTCTTTTTTGACATATGGTGGAAAAAATAAAACAATTAACGTCTAAAGATTTTTTATGTCAAATCCTAAAACAAAATGGGAATTTTCCCTCTTTTCAATATTTTTAATTTTTCGACATTTTATTGCTAGGGTCGTCAAATTCTGAATATCTGTCCTTTAATTGCCTATGTAATAATGTTTTATCATATTAAAGCAACAAATTGAGACGAAAATAGTTTGTTTACATCTTCTGGTATTTTCATAAATATCGAAATAAGCACCCCTGGAACCAAACAATTTTGGAAAAATTATTCATGCCTTAAATGCCAAATTATATACCTGACATGATACCTATTCATTAAAACATTAATGTTTAAGTTAGCTATATTGTATCAGTTCTATCAAAAAATGTGCCAAAACGGGACTTTTAGTTCTCGAGGATTTCTACTGATTTGTTGTTATGATGTATATTCCCCATAGAATGTATATATGAACTCAAATATGGAAGTTATATCTTTATAGCATGCCCTGTTCATAAGTAGAATACATTTTTAACTTTGAACAAATCTGCAGACTTATAAAATAGAAAATTTTTACCAATTTCTTAAAAATTAAAACGGTTTATTTAATTTTATTTCACTTCAAAAGCTATTGATTTGTGATTAGTATGAAAAGTAACTTATTTTTACCTTTAAATCAAAACAGATGCCTGCATAAGAACAAATAAAAACATGCCTTGGGGCGTTCCGGCAATTATTAATAGAAAAGAGACAACATGGAAACTTTCTGATTTTTAATTTTCCCAGAACTACGTTATTTCGCAAAAAGAAAACAAAACTATGTCTGGGATCAGATAAAAACAATGTGTCTTTAAATGATATCAATAAAAAATGACAGTTTTTGAGATTCTAGAAGTTGATGATTTACATAAATTAATGTTTATTTAATTCTTTAGAGAAAACACTTTGATTACATTTGGATATCTACAAAAAAATATTTAATATGCAACAAATAACCTCTAAATTGTTCTTCAAAATACCAAATTCTCTCTTTTAATGCAAACAGTAAGTATGATGTGAAGCAGTTTTTAGTTGAAACATACATTAAAACAAATTTTGGGCGTTTGCAATTTCCTTTTTATAAAATATTTGCTATTAATCTTTTGAAGCTATTCGTTATAGATTCAATTAAAATGATATTCATAATGATATCAATGAAAAATGGGAGTTTTTGATATTCAATAATTTTATGGAATTTTATGAACAATTACGAATAGATCGTTATATCATTTATATAGAGTCGGGCATTTTACGCCTGATGTATTGTGTTGGGATGCATAAATGCATTTCTTTCTTGCAAAAATTGTGAAAATTACGATTTTTTTTTTATGCTATTTTCCTTATAGATTCAAAACTTTGGTATTTTTCTGTACCGTTTTTAGCTCACCTGGCCTAAAAGGCCATGTGAGCTTTTGCCATCACTTTGCATCCGTCGTCCGTCGTCCGTCTGTCATCAATTTCAAAAATCTTCTCCTCTGAAACCACTAGGCCAAATGTAACCAGATTTCGCCTGAATCATCACCAGAGTATGGCTTCTCAAAATTGTGTTCAATTAGGCGGTAGGTCAAACAACATGGCCGCCGTTGCTGAAAATAGAACATAGGGATAAATTGCAGTTTTTGGCCAATAACTCGAAAACCGTTACAGATATAAAAAAATCTGACGAGTAAAAATGATCAGCATGGCAAGATCTACCTGCCCTGCAATTTTGAAGAAAATCTGAAACCAATCTCGAAGTTATAGCTCTTTTTCCGTTAAATTTTCAAAATTTTTGCATTTTTCATTTTTGTATTTCAAAAAGTGTAACAGATAGAGGTAAAGTGTAAATTGCAAAAATGTTCAGCATATCAAAGTCTACCCACCTTCAAATTTTGAAGAAAATCCATAAACTCTTGTAGGAGTTATTACCCTTTTTTTCTTCGAATTTTTAAAATTTTCGTATTTTTCATCTTTATTTCGAAAACTATAAAAGATGAAGGTCAAGTGTAAACTGATGAAATGCTTGCCATGCTGTGGCGACTTCAAAACTGATGCTAAAAATTGTTCCCGGACCGCCATTTTGAAAATGGCTGCCCCTAAAAAGGCGGGAAAATTCAACATTATCCGATTTCAATGAAATTTGGTTTCCAAATACATATTGATGTTGCGACTTCAAAACCGGTGTTGAAAATTGTTCGTTGACCGCAATTTTCAAAATGGCCGCCAAAAAAGGCAGGAAAATTCAACATTGTCCTATTTCAATGACATTTGGTTTCCAAAAAGGTCTTGATGATGGAACTTCAAAACTGATGTTTAAAATTGTTTGTTAACCCCATTTTTAAAATGGCCGTCAAAAAAGGCGGAACAATTCAACATTGTCCGATTTCAATGAAATTTGTTTCCAAATAGATATTGATGTTGCGACTTCAAAACCGGTGTTGAAAATTGTTNGTTGACCGTCATTTTCAAAATGGTGGGAAAATTCAACATTGTCTGATTTCAATGACATTTGATTTCCAAATTGATATTGATGTTGCGACTTCAAAACCGATGTTGAAAATTGTTTTTGACTGCATTTCAAAACTACTGTCGAAAGTGGTCCTTAGCAAGAACGTTTTTTGTCAAAAAAAAAGCCCAACAAAGAAATATAGTAAAACATGATCAGACTAAAAACTGTTCAAGATATTGGAGGTGTTCGAGCTACAAAGGTTTTAGAAACTGAAGATCAACTTACAGTGTTTCCTTGATTAAGGCAACTGAAAGCCAGGTGAGCGATACAGGCTCCTGTCAGCCTTTGATTACATAACAAATCATTCTTTGGAATTTTCAGTATTTGTAATAATTTCAATATATCTACATATAAATGCTAGGATCGAAAATATGTCCCTAAATTGCCTATGTTATAACGTTTTATCATGTTGTAGCAACAATTTGAGACAAAAATTGATTGTTTACATCTTCTTTTGGTTTCACAGTTGTCGAAAGAAGCAACAATTCCAAATATTCATGCTTAAGTGCTGAAGTATAATATTTTATTGATTTTGTATATAAATTTAACTCTAACTAACATATATTAGACATATTTAGCAAAATATGAATTTTTAGTGAGCTAAATTTGGCCGTTCTACCCAACAATGTACAGGAGATAGGAACTCTCATTTCTTTAGATTTTCTACTGGTTTGTTGTTAAAGATGTATATTTCCTGCAGAATGTACATATCAACCCATTATATGGATGTTATATCTCTGTAGCATGCATTACCATTAAGTAGACCACATTATACATCGGGACAAATCTGCAAACTTAACAAATGCAAACATTTTTTACCCTTTTTTTAAAAATTAAAACACTGCCTCTTTAATTTTATTTCACTTCAAAAGCTAATTATTTGTGATTAGTCAGAAATATGACTAATTTTTACCATTAACTAAACACGGATACCTATTCCAGGACAAATAACATCATGCCTTTGGTCGTTCCGGCAATTATTTATACAAAACAGGCAAAATGGAAATTTTCTGATTTTTAATTTTCCCAGATCTACGTTATTTCGCAATAACAAAATAATGTCTCGGAATGGATAAGAAATATTTATTTAAATCTTTTAGATAATAAACTTTAATTACGTTTGGATACTTACAAAATTCTTTGACATTCAACAAATAACTTCTAAATTGTTCTCTAAAATAAAAAAATGTATCTTTTAATGTAAAAAGTGTGTTTGCGATCAAGCAGATTTTAGTTCAAATATACATTTAACCTAACTTTGGACGTTGCAATTTCCTTTTCATTAAATATTTGCGATTAATGTTTTTAAGTTAGTGGTCATAAGCTGAAATGAAGGAGATATTGATGATGATATCAATAAAAAAGGGAGTTTTTGAGGTTCCTCTATTTGATAGTGATTTGTGAATATATTTCGAATAGATCGTTTTATCAATAATTTTTATGCATTGTACGCCTTCTGTATTGTGTTGAGATAAAAAAAAAGTATCTCTTTCTTACAAAAATTATGACGATTACGATTTTTATTTTTGCAAATTTCCTTTTAAGTCAACTGCTTTGGTATTGCCTGTACTTAAACTAACCATTTGTGACACAAAGTTGGGCAAATAATACCATTAATGTCTAAAGACTTTTTTCAATATTTCTAAGTTTAATTGTTAGGATCATAATAGTCTGAATATATGTACTTAAACTTCCTATGTAATAATGTTTTATGATGTTATAGCAAGAAATTGAGACTAAAATGGCTTGTTTACATCTTTTGTAGTTTCACATATTTCGAAATAAGCTCCCTCTTCTCTGATAAATTTGAAAAATTCTAAATATATATGCTTGAAATGCTGAAAAAATATTTTATTTGATTTTTGTAAATAAATTTTTCTATACCTGAAATCAAGATAATATGGATGTTAAAGTTAACTACATTTGAATGTTGTATAAAAAGGGCACAAAATGGGAGTTTGTAGTTTTATAAAATTTTTAAGGATTTGTTGTGTGTATAATTAATATAAAATGTACATATAAACTCATAATATGGATGTTATATCGTTATAGCATTCCTTGCCTTTAAGTATAATATATTTATATTTTTGAACAAATCTGAGGACTTAACAAATACAAAATTTTGATCCCTTTCTTACAAAATAAAACTCTGCTTTTTTTTATTTCATTTCACTTCAAAAGCTGACTTGTAATTAGTGTGAAATATGACTTATTTTTACATTTTACTAAAAAGATACCTACATAAGTACAAATAAAACATGCCTCGGGCAATTATTAATACAAAAAAGAGGCAAAATGGAAATTTTCTGATTTTAAATTTTCCTAGATCTACGTTATTTTGTAATAAGAAAAACAAAATTATTTTTCGGATCAGAAAAAAATAATGTTTTTTTTAATATTTTAGAGAATATATTTTCATTAACATTTGGAGATTTACGAAATAATCTTCGACATTCAACAAATAACCGCCAGAACACAAAAAATGTATTTTTAATGTAAAAAGTAAGTTTTTGTTGAGGCAGTTTTTAGTTCAGACATGCTAATATTGGACGTTGTAATCTCGTATTTAGAAAAAATGCGATTAATCTTTTGAAGTATGTCGTGATAAGTTGAAATGAAAATGATATTGATAATGATATTAATAAAAATGGGAGTTTCAGATTATAGTATTTCATGAAGTTTTGTGAATATAGAACGAATGGATTGTTTTATCATTAATATAAGTTTAGGCATTTCCAACCTTCTGTATTGTGTGGAGTAACTTTCTCTTTCAAAAATGCTGAAAATGGCAATTTTTTGGCTAATTTTCTATCATATCAAAAGCTTTGGTATTTTCCTGTTTTTTTTTTTACTTAACTAATCAGTTGCGAGACAAAGTTGAAAAAAATAACAGCATTAACGTCGGAAGAATTTTTTATGTCAAAATTTTTGATAAAAATTGGAATTTTCGGTATTTACAATATATCTACATTTACATGTCAAGATTGTAAAATGTCCTTTGATTGCCCATGCAATAATATTTCATGCTATCATAGCAACAAATTGAGACCAAAATAGCGTAAATCTTCCGTTAGTTTCACAAATGTCGAAAGAAGCACCAGTGTCCCTAAACATTTAGGAAATATTTCTAAATACTCATGCTTTAAATGTTGAAATATAATGTTTCATTTGTTTTGGATATAAATTTTACTGTACCTGCCATACAGGAAACCTATTAAGTAAGATATGAATTTTAATGGGAGCTACATTTTGCCGTTCTATCCAAACATGTGCACAAAATAAGAATGTTCAGTTTTCTATAATTTCTACTGATTTGTTGTTAAGATGTAGATTTCCTACAGAATGTATATATAAACTCAAAATATTTATGTTATATCGCTACAGAATGCCGTACCTAAGTAGAATACAATTTTGATTTGGATAAATCTGCAGACTTAACGAATGCCAAACATTTAAACTTTTTTTTTTAATTAAAGCTGCTTCTTTAATTTTATTTCACTTGAAAAGCTAATGATTTGTTTTTAGTATGATATATATTTGTACCATTAACTAAGCACAGATACCTACAGCAGGACAAATGATATTATGCTTTTGGTAATTCCTGCAATTATTTATCCAAAAAGGCAAAATTGAAATTTTTCTGATTTTTAATTTTCCCAGATCTACGTTATTTCGCAATAATAAAACAAAATAATGTCTCAGATATGATAAAATAATATTTATTTAAATCTATTAGATCTATTACACTTTTAGTACAGTTGAATATTTACAAGAAAGTCTTTGATATTCAAAAAATAACCTCTAAATAAATCTCCTAAATACAAAACTGTTTCCTGTAATATAAAATAGTGTGTTTTTTTTACGATGAAGCAGATTTTAGTTCAAACATACATTAAAACTAATTTTGGAATTTGGAATCCCTTTTTTCATAAAATGATTGCCTTTAATCTTTTGAAGTAAGCCGATATAAGTTGAAATGAAAATGATATTGATAATAATATCAATAAGAAATTGGAGTCATTCAGATTTTAGAATTTGATGGAGTTTTGTGAATATATTATGAATAGATCGTTAAATGAAGTTTGGGTATTTTACGCCTTTTGTATTCTGATGGGATGCAAAAAATGTATCTCTTTCATGCAAAAATTGTGAAAATGGCGATATTTAAGCTAATTTCCTTTTAGATCAACAGCTTTCGTATTTTCCTGCACTTTTGGTACCTAACTAATCATTTGTGACACAAAGTTGGAAAATAACACCATTAACGACCTTAGACCTTGTTTATGTCAAAAAAGGGAAACATGGGAATTTTCGCTATTTTACTTTACATATTTCAAGATTTCTCAATTTAATGCTTAGGATAGTAAAAATCTGAATATATATCCTTTAATTGCCTGTGTTGTTATGTTTTATGATGTTATAGCAACAAATTGAGATAAAATTATTGTGTTTATATCTTCTGTTAGTTCCAAAAATGTCGAAATAAGCACACCTACCATAAAAAAATTAGAAAAATTTCCAAATATTTATGCTACAAATGCTAAAACAAAATGTTTCACCTGATTTTGGGTATAAATTTTACCATACCAGACATACAGGAGACATATTAAGTAAATATCAATTTTTAAGTGAGCTACATTTGGCCGTTCTATCCATAAATATTCATAGGAAAAGAATTTTCAGTTTTCTAGAATTTCTAGTGATTTTTTAAGATGTATATTTCCTATAGAATGTATATATAAAGTCAAAAATATGGATTTTATATCGCTTTATCATGCCTTACGTTTAAGTAGAATACATTTTGCATTTGGAGGAATCTGCAGAAATGCAATATTTTAAATGAAATCCAATATTTTTTTTAAAAAAATTAATAAAAAACTGCTCAGTTAATTTGATTTCACTTCAAATGCTTATTATTTGTGAGTTGTATGAAATGTGGCTTATTTTTGCCATTAACTAAACACAGATACCTACATAAGGACAATTGACATCATAACTTGAGTCGTTCTGGCAATTACTTATACGAAGTTGGCAAAATGGAAATTTCTGATTTTTTTTAATTTTCGCAGATATAGGATTTTTAGCTCCAAAAAATGCTAAAAATCGTAGATCTGCGAAAATTAAAAAAATCAGAAATGTCCATTTTGCCAACTTCGTATAAGTAATTGCCAGAACGACTCAAGGTATAATGTCAATTGTCCTTATGTAGGTATCTGTGTTTAGTTAATGGCAAAAATAAGCCACATTTCATACAACTCACAAATCATAAGCATTTTAAGTGGAGAGGGGGGTTCGACAAGGAGATCCATTATCTCCTTATTTATTTATTCTCGTTCTTGAGCTTCTTAGTTCATCACTCAAGAATGATCCAAATATTGGTGGAATAAAAATAAATGACTCCGAATACCTCTTAAGTCAATATGCAGATGACTCGTCTTTGACACTAGATGATGATCCAAAATCTCTAGAGAATGCTTTGTTTATATTTGATCGTTTCTCTGAATGTGCTGGATTGAAAGTGAACTTGGAAAAAACAGAAGCAATATGGTTTGGTTCAAAATTGGGTTCTAATGAATGTCTTTTACCTGACAAAAAACTCTTCTGGAACAATTCAGGAAAATTTAAATTATTGGGAATTAATGTTAATTTATATGACAATGACAAGACTTTGTGTAATTTCATAGACAAGACTGTAAAAGTTAGGAATTTGTTGAATGTATGGGAATATAGAGACTTATCATATATAGGTAAAGTGACAGTCATAAAAACATTAGCATTACCACTTTTGGTTCAATGTTTGACAGTTCTGCCAAACCCTCCAGACTCTATCTTTAAAGAATTACAGGAGATTTTCTACAAATTTATATGGGATAATAAACCTGATAAGATTAAGAGAACTGTTATGATAAATGACCTTGGAGATGGTGGTTTAAAGGTACCACATATCCAATCCTTCTGTTATTCATTGAAAATGTCATGGCTCAGTAAATTAATTGATCCCCTAAACTCCTCGCCATGGAAAACATTGTTATTGGGCACTTTAGAAAAAATATGGGGGCGATAAAGTCTTATTTCTGGATAAAGGGGGTATAAGGTGGAAATCTACAAAACTGAACAGATTCTGGGAAGATATTTTTATTAATTTTTCAAAAATTGTTGAAACTGATAAAGAGATTCAGTTACAAAATACAAATGATATTCTATCACAACCTTTATGGTTAAATAAGAAGATTAAAGTGAAAGAGAATATGAGTATTAATACGAACTATTGCAAAAATGGGATATTCTTTATAAATTATTTAATGTCAGACAATGGAAGGTTTTTAAATTTGACAGAGTTTTTAGATAAACATGGAGGGAATCTTTCCACCAATTTTATTGAGTTCTATGGCATTCTTAATGCAATTCCAGTAGATTGGAAGAGAAGCCTGGAAGGGAAAGAAAAATTGGACATTGTTATTAGTAGTTTTGTTGAAAAATTAAAACATCTAAAAAAACCTAGTAAATATTTTTATAAAACCTACCTTGAGAAAATGGGAAGGAATTTTTTCATTACCCTTTTCTATAACCCGTAATACACTTCTGCATAATTTTCAGTTTAAGCTACTGCATAGAATACTTCCAACAAATACCTTTTTGTACAAATGTAAATTAAAGGAAACAGAACTTTGTACTTTTTGTTTTGAAACACCAGAGACATTAGTTCATTTATTTTGGGAATGTTATTATTCAAAGAATTTCTGGTTGTCCATTTGTAGCTTTTTTGAAAATCATAATTTGACTATAGATGTTAATGTTTTAAGCATAATTTTTGGAATGGCTGCAAATGGAGAACAGAGCAACACTGTGCAAAATGTTCTTCTTATCTTAAAATATTATATTTATGTATGTAGAAGCAAGAACTCTATACCTCACATTGTGGGGGGTACAGAATTTTTGAAATACTATATGCATATAGAAATTTTTTCAGGAGTATACTTGACACAATCACAAAGAGATTTTATACGTAAAAAGTGGTTACCACTTGAAGTTCTTCTCAGTGGCTGAGTGCAAATGTTTTGATTATACTAGTAATATAAACTACAGTTTCTCGTGCTTTCTCACTTCTGTTATGAAATATATATGTTACTATATGTTTTGTGTGTTAATTGTATCCGTATATGTTTTATTTTGTCATGTTTGTGTTCATTATTGTGTTTATGTACATCATGTAAAGTACCAATTGCAAAAATAAAGAATTACAAAAAAAAAAAAAAAAAAAAAAAAANAAAAATGGGAATTTTCGCTACTTTCAATATTTTCAATATTTCTTAATTTAATTGTTAGGATCGTAAAAATCTGATAATGTGTCCTTTAATTGCCTATGTTATAATGTTTTATGATGATAAAGCAAAAAATGGAGATCAAATTAATTTGTTTACATCTTTTGTTAGTTTAACAAGTGTCGAAATAGGCAAACCTACTACAAAAAAATTTAGGAAAAATTTCCAAATATTCATGCTTTAAATGTTTGATCCAAAAATATGCATCAAATAAGAAATTTCAGTTTGGTAGAATTTCTACTGATTTGTTCTTAAGATGTATATTTTCTATAGAATGTTTATATAAACTGCAAAAATATGGATGTGTTATCGTTTTAGCATGCCTTACCTTTAAGCAGAATACATTTTATATTTGAAAAAATCTGCAGAATGAAGAAAAGCAATATTTTAACCTTTAAAAAAAAACAAAACACTGCTTATTAAATTTCATTTCAATTCAACAGCTACTGATTTGTGATTAGTATGACATGTGACATATTTTCACCATTAACTTTACACAAATACCTACATAAGGACAATAAACATCATGCCTTGGTTCGTTCTGGCAAAATGGAAATTTTCTGATTTTTAATTTTCCCAGATCTACGTTATGTCGCAGTAAAAAAAGCAAAAATAATTTCTCGGATTAGATAAATTAACGTTTATTAAATCTTTTAGAGAATACACTTTAATTTCATTTTGGTATTTACAAACAAAATGATACTCAACAAATAACCCTTAAAAGATATTCAGCAAATAACCTCTAAATTGTTCTCCAAAACAAAAAAAAAGTCTTTTTAATGTTCAAAATAAGTTTGGGGTAAAGCAGTTTTTACTTCACACATACATTAAAACTAATTTTAGACGTTGCAATCTCCAGTTTTTATAAAATAGAAAAAAAATGCGAATAATCTTTTGAAGTTAGTCGTTAAAAGCTCAAACGAAAATGATATTGATAATGATATCAATAAAAACATTTGAGTTTTTTAGATTTTAGAATTTGATAAAGTTTTTTGAAAATATTACGAACAGATCTCACGCTGTAAAGATAATGAAAATGACGATTTTTTTTTTGGCTAATTTCCTTTTGAATCAACAGCTTTGGTAATTTTGTTTTGTTTTTTTTCTACCTAACTAATCATTTGTGACACAAAGTTGTAAAAACACACCATTAAAGTCCAAAGATTTTTCTTGATGTCAAAATTTTTGAAAAAAAATGGAATTCTTTCTATTTTCAATATTTTTAATATTGCGACATTTAAATGTTAGAATCGAAAAAATCTGAATATAATGACATCCTTTAATTGCCGATGTAATAATATTTTATGATATTAGAGCAACAAATTGAGACCAAAATAGTTTGTTTACATCTTCTATTAGTTTCATAAATGTCCAAATAAACACCCCACCCCTAAAAAATTAGAAAAAAATTCCAAATATTCATGCTTAAAATGCTGAAATAAAATGCTTTGTTTGATTTTGGGTATAAATTTTACTATATATGACATACAGGAGACCTTTTAAGTAAAATATGAATTTTTAAGTGAGCTATATTCGGCCGTTCTATCCAAATATGTGCCCCAAATGGGTGTGTTCAGTTTTCT